>APFE030841305.1:0-16239 GCA_000404065.3 Pinus taeda | reverse complement strand
ACAACTTTTCATCGCACAACTCATCATTGCACACTCATCAGGGTGTGTTTAACCGAATGCACCAGATTGTCGTCATAAACTCGACTCATCGCAAATAACTGAAGTTTGTCTCCCACCCCTGCTCGTTGCACATTTGAGCATGCCTCAACTTGTGGTCATGATAGGGACAGAGGTGGTGTACCTTGACATACTTATCATTTAAACTACCATGTGGGGCCACCCTCTAACTTGCATCTCGATCGAGGGCATTTATTAATCGCATTAAATCCCATTGACCTATTTAATTGACCTTATCTTCTCTTGCGAATATTCTAGATATAGATTTGACTCTTCTCTAAATTAATAAGGCCTTGGGTCTTACATTATATGTTTTTTCATGAAATTTATTTATATCATTAATTATAAATAGGTATTAAAATAAATACTGCAAAATACATTTCTAAAAAATTATGAGTTATATTATCTTTTTCCCCGACAAAGAAATGAATATTCAATATGATTGGGGCCTAGGGGTCTTAAAATAATCATGCTGAATATTTAGCTTTGTGGCAAGGTTTGGATTTGGATCTCTCCTAGGGAATTCATCACCTAATTGTCTTTGTGGATTCAATGATTCTTATTTAGCATGTGAGTAGAGAAAAAGGGAATTCTAAGCAGATATTAGCCCATATTCTACATCGAATCAAGCGTTTATTGGTTAAATTTGCTGACTTGATTGAACTCATCCATGTCAAGAGAAACCTCAACACAGTGGAAACTTCTATAGACAATCAAGGATTATTATTAGAACAAGGTTTTTTTAAGGTTGATGAATAGGACATGATTAAGAAATCAATTCCATGAGGAGTATAATAAGAACTATATTTCCTCAATTATTAATTGAAATTAATTGTACAATAATGTGATGAGTATCATCATTTCTTCCTTTTAGGGATTATTATGTAATTATATTAATCAATATAACTTCATTTGTGTTGTGGAGGCCACAGCTTTACTTGGAGGGACGAGTCTGTGTGGCACTTCGATGGTGTTCATCATGTCTCGTTAGTCAGAGGAAAAGTCGAGGAGAGTTTTAGAGGTTAATAAATCAGTTAGAATCTATGAATCCTGCGCTACTCCATCCAAGAAGCAAAATACATGCGTGGCTTCCTTGCCTTCATTGTATTTTTATCCAAACAACAACATTTCCATAATGGTTTCATATTTCATTGATCTATTAGTGTTTTTGGTTCAATGCGACACTAATGGCAGAGACAAAGGTTTCAAATCAAGTAGAACTGACTTAACATATTATATAAAGCATTGGAGCAACATTAATACTAACAATGGAGGAAAATATTGATGAGGCTCACAATGGTGCGTCCAAGGATTCCCTACGGCAATGACATGTGAAATCAACAATGTAAGAAGAGATTGCCCGAGGGGATATCGTAGGTTAGCCTTCCCATCCTCAACGAAGAAAACAAAAATCAAGCCAATCTGTTTTGGAGGAAATGCAGCAGGACACTTATCACTTAGTTGTCTTTGTCATGTTATGCAAATATATAGTGCTTTTAGGTGTTGTTGTATGAAGAAAGTCAATTCAAAATAGTTGTATGTAGACACCAACTCGGTCCATCCTTCTTGCAGTTTTTGGGTATTTGTGTTAATAATGAGTTTTTATAATACACTCTATTTATTTATTTACTTTTATAATATTGTAGAAATATAGATAGTTTCTACATGGACAAATATTGCACATACAACGACAAAAAACAAATAGTTGCGACATGGACAATGATGGAAAAATAGTCAACAACACAAACACAGATAGTTGTGACACAAAATACAACAGAAATAGAGATAGTTGTGACACCGTCAGCGGAGGAAACAAATACATTATGCCACCAACATAAATAAAACCAAACACTGCAAAATCATAGTTGTTGGAGAGTATGACAAAAGAAACTGCAAACGAATAAGGATTATTGCTACAAATAAACACACTAAACTAGAAATAAGCACATAGCTTTGTTGTAATTTAAAACATAAAGTTGTTTCCAATAAAACAAATAAAAATTCTCTTGTCGACCTCAACTTAAGACCATTTATGCTCAACAAAATAAATGACACACAGTTGTAGAAATTGAACGTACAGTATCTACAAACAACAAACTAAAACTGACACATTATATTTCACAAATTGTTGTGCCTAAAAAACATGTTGTTGCAACACAAAATTGTAAAACAAACTAACCCACAAGTTGTTGCAATGCACAAAAAACTATTGCAAATAAGAACATGGCTCTAGAATATGGATTCTTCTCATTAATTCTAAATAGACATTTACATCAGAATATGGATCCCCCATGCCATGGTGGCAGGGAGGTTGCACAACCTCCCAAAAATCTTCTCACACACAACCCAAAAAACGTTATCTCCCATTCAAACTTGAGATACCTCTCCCCAAATATAATTACACATATGTTTCAACAAAAACTGCTAACCCTAAACCTAGGAGGGATTTTCTTAATATTTTAATAAAAATATATTTATATAACTTTCCTTCCATCAAAAATGCACTTGTCATGGCATTTATGTTTCATATTAGTTCATACTTTCCTTTTTCGTTTACATTTGATGTCATTTCACATGTACATTTTACATTTACAATAAATTTTCATAATCAACCTAACTTCACACTTGGGCTCCAATACTTCTCTTCAAGCCCCCCTGCCATTCATCTTTGATTTGTCCCTTCAAGTTGCTAAATATTTTGATCTTCATCTTTTTTAGCAATTTTGATCCCTTATTCTCATATATTTTCCTCATGTCTGTATGTCTATGTGTGTGTGTGTGTGTGTGTGTCATATTGATTCTTAAGCTCCTCCCATCTTCATTTCAATTAAATTTTTCACATCTCAAGCTTCAACACCTCACTATAATGATAATGGATTGGGATGTTATAGGGAGTATGTAATTCATTAACCTTTAATAAATTAAAAAAATTGTGTAATTTTCATAAGTAATATTAGGTTTTTTTTCTCTTTCAATTAAAAGTATTATAAAAATATTTATAGTGTTTTTATTATATTTGTATGTTCTAATTCTCATCATTTTTAATCCTTTCATAGTTGGAAATATAATAATTTTTACATTTTATTTGACATCTACATATGAGGTTGTATAAAAAAATGTCTTTGTACAATTTAATATAAATATATTTATTTTTTAAAGTTTAATATAGATTTCCACTATATTGAAAGTAAAAATTAAAGTATTAAGTTTCAATGGGTATGTTAACCTACATTCACAAATGAATGATGAATTTCCTTATTTTCTTATTATTGTTTGATAATTGAGCTATGATAAGTTTTACAAGAAAAATTAATTAATACTAAACAAAGAATACTAATTAATAAAAAACTTATATAAATTGTTGTTAACAATATAGATTTTTATTTTAACCATTCAAAAATTATTACTTATATTGAAAAAAAAAAAAAAACAAACAAGCAAGCAAACAAACAAATAAACAAACAAACAAACCATATTTATATATGTGCATATGCATTCTATACTATGTAATAAATAAATACTCAAAATCTAAAATTGTGTTCAAGACTATAAACTATTAATACTTTCACAACCTATCAATAAACATATATGCTCATTTTCCTCCATGACTCGAATGTCCTCTTGGAGTGTGAACAAAATACAATTATAAGTTGCAAAGCTATCATGCCTTCTTTGAATCTTATATGCTTATAAAAAATAATAATCATTTCTTCTCTTGAAGTGTAAGTCCTTTTCTAGTATGGTTTTACAGATACCACAAACATCTCTCCATACCATTATATTAATCTTATCATAGTATTCAAACAACATATTTGACAGATTTTGTAATAGATTCTTTTTTTAGTGTCTATTTCTCAACCTCTATATGGAGTCCTTTGGATAAGAAGTCAACTTACATGTTAAATTCCTTGTATACATGGAATAAAAAAGTGCTTTTGTAATATATTTTATTCTTGATACATGGAATAAGAGAATCATTGAAATTTAGTAGATTTAGGAGTTATTCCTATGAAGCTAAATATATAAATAGTTTTAGTGTTATAAGCACACACAAAAAATATTAGAATAACTTGTGAATCTTGTTTTGAACCCAATGAAATAACCTCTCAATCTCTTTTTAAACATAATGAAATGAATATAAAATAGGAAAAGGGTTCCCTTTCTCCATATCCAATAAGGCCTCCTTGGATGGCGCCATTGAAATAACCCCATTCCCTTGACTTTCTAATGGGCAGATGGATGATTTTAATTTATTACATCCTTTAAGGTTTTACTTTGTAACTAGAAAGAAGTATCTCTACATTTGGAACCACATTGAAAATATACGAAACATTAGTTAGTGGGCTCATATTACCATCATTCCATTTTCACTATGAAGCTTTCCATTTCTTTGTACATTCACCTAGTATAAATGTAAAATATCAACATATGAACTACACTTTCCTTCCATTCTTGATATGAAACATACTTACAAATCCCATGTTTATTTTTATTTTTATATAGTCTTTTAAATTAGAAACTTTCTATTTGTTGCTAGGCATGTGGAATACATATGAGTTATATATAAAATTTAAAAAATATATATCAAACTATTAAAAAAATCTAAAAATACAAACACATTGTCAAAAAAGTATTTTTTTGAAATGAATGAGAATAATAAGGTATTGTTTTTAATGTTTGACATCTCAAAATGACTTTGAAATTTAAAATACATTTTATTTATTAGATTTTTATTCACTTTGTAATTAGTAGAATGGAGAACTATAACCATGATATGCAATAGTGCACGAAGCTACCCGTAATTCACTATAATCATTAAGGTGCACAGAGATGGATCTATCCCATTATAACCTCTAAGTCCTCCTAATATGGATATGAGTAAATAGCGAGATCAACCTCATAATATTTTATATAAAAAGTTTTTATGAGTTTGAAAACGAAATTACATTGTGGGGTAAAAATGCATTTTTTTTTATGTACTAAAAATATGTTTTGAAGAAATTGTTTTAGAGAATTTAAAAGATGGTTTCTTCACATTTTATATGTTTTAGTAAGCTTATTAGATAGATAAACATATTTAGTTAAAAATATTTATGATTCAACAAAATATTAATAGAACAATGAATTAAATTTTAAAGTACATATATAATAAATTATTTTTAGGGAGAATATGAAACAAAAAGAGTTTCAAGCAATGGATATTCTCTCATTATTCTAAATTGTGATCTTGTCAGTTATTATCCATTGGGAAAAATGATAGTTAAGAGTGACTTGCCAAAAATGATAATAGGGAAAGAAAATAAGATTATAGTGAATGAAATGAAACGATGTATTTTCATGACCCTTTTTTCATGAGTGAAACACATCACTCAAAGGTGTTATATATATGTTTTATAATATATTATAGTTATTGATTTTAAAAATAAGGATATTAATTGGCTTTAAATGTTTTAATAAAGATACACATTGGTTTTGAAATTTGTTATTTTTTCTATACGATAATGTTTAAGATATGTTTAGTTAATAACAATTATAATGATAAAATTATATTTAATTCATTTTATAGTCTTTTCAAAACCATGTCAAAACATTGAAATGAAAATATTAAATATATATTATAATTTATAATTTTCATAACCTATTATTATTATTTTTAAATTATTCTTCAAACAATTGTACTATCTTTATTATATCTAACTTTTTAGTGGACACACCAAAAGTATGCTCCAAAATTCCTTTGATAGTTGGGGAAAAACTACAACCACTGCTATGTTATTAATAAATTAATACTTTACATATTGTTCGAGAGTCTTAGAAAATGACACAAAATACCACTATTTCACTAGTATAGCCGAAGGAGGGGTATACAACCTTTTTTTAAGCATACATCATTCCTATGTTTTCATAAAAAAATGATATTTTAGAAATATTTCTATCATGTTTGCTATATTAAACTTTTAAGTGGACCCACGAAATAATCCTCCAAGGATTTTGTAGAACCACGTTGTTATGTTATTCAAGATTGGGTAAAACCATACGGATGATATGACATTCACGATTTAATAATTTACACGTCATCCCAAAGCCATAGAAAATAATACAAAATCCCACCATAACCCCAGGGAAGCATATTAAAACATGACTCGTTCTTCCTTTTATCATATGTCATTCCCAAATTAGTCTAAACATTGATAGAATCAATAGTAGCAGATAAGGGTAAGGTGAAAACTCTTAGCAAAGTTGGAACATCAGTCTAATAATTAGCGAGAAAAGAAGGTGATTGTTAATTTTTTCTAATTTAATAGTGCCATGAATCGTTATGTTATTTTTGAGGAGTTGGGAAAAGGAACTCATGCAACTGTTTGGAAGACAATGGATAAGGTCACGAGTAAATTTTGGGCCATGAAGAGAGTATTTATATTTTATTTATGTCCTGCTTTAACTAGGTCTTTTGAATGTGTTGTTCAATTCATCAATGATTTCTTGCATGTATCTTCGAGAAATTTTGAGTTTAACTATTGTTTTCCTCCATTCTGGTGAGTTATACGATTTAGCATGGATTTTTCTAAATCTGGTTGACTACCAAATTTAGCCATTTTATCCAATCTATATCCAATTCTATCCATTCACTCATTTGCAGCTCCAACTCATGCACGCCTTGATTTTTGGTTTTAGTAGTGTTGTCAGTTTGGTGGTTTCGTACAAAATATGGTGTAAATGCAAACTTTGAGTGTTTTTTATCCACTCAGACAAAAGCCTTCAAACATTAATTTTAGTACTCTATTTAATATGGATTAAGTGGCAATTTTCCCTTTAGCAAAGGACCAAATTGTTTTTCATAAATAAAGAACTGCTAATTATAACTCCATTGGGCCCATTTTCCGTTAAGCCCCGAGAGATTATTTCATTTTAAAATTTCTACATGCTCTTGTCTTAGTATTTATGTTTGGTCCCCTACACTACTTGTCTTTTAAGTACAATCTAGGATTATGTGTCCATGCAGGTCCACCATTCATCTACATGTGTCATTCCCATTAGTCCTAGTGCTCCACTTTATACATGCCACCATCTCCCAATCCTTTATCAGCTCGAAGCATCCTCTATTGCACTCACTTGAAACTTTCTGGTAATTTACACATCATCCCAAAGCCTTAGAAAATAATACAAAAGCCCACCATAACTCCAGGGAAGCATATTAAAACATGACTTGTTCTTCTTTTTATCATATTTCATTCCCAAATTGATCTAAACATTGATTGAATCGATAGTAACAGATAAGGGAAAGGTGAAAACTCTTAGCAAAGTTGGAACATCAGTCTAATAATTAGCGAGAAGAGAAGGTGATTGTTAATTTTTTTCTAATTTAATAGTGCCATGGATCATTATGTTATTGTTGAGGAGTTCGGAAAAGGAACTCATGAACCATTTGGAAGATAGTGGATAAGATTACGAGTAAATTTTGGGCCATGAAGAGAGTATTTATATTTTATTTATGTCTTGCTTTAACTAGGTCCTCTAAATGTGTTGTTCAATTCATCAATGATTTCTGGCATGTATCTTCAAGAAATTTTGAGTTGAACTATTGTTTTCCTCCATTCTGGTGAGTTATACGATTTAGCGTGGATTTTTCTAAATCTGGTTGGCTACCAAATTTAGCCATTTTATCCAATCTATGTCTAAGTCTATCCATTTCACTATTTTCAGCTCCAACGCATTCATGCCTTGATTTTTGGTTTTAGTAGTGTTGTTAATTTGGTGGTTTTGCACAAAATATGGTGTAAATGCAAAATTTGAGTGTTTTTTATCCATTCAGACAAAAGTCTTCAAACATTAATTTTAGTATTGTATTTAATATGTATTAAGCACCAATTTTCCCTTTAGCATAGGATCAAAGTGTTTTTCATAAATAAAGCACTGCTAATTATAACTCCATTGGGCCCATTTTCCCTTAACCCTTGAGAGATTATTTCATTTTAAAATTTCTCCATGCTCTTTTCTTAGTATTTAAGTTTGGTCTCCTACACTATTTCTATTTTAAGTACAATCTAGGATTATGTGTCCATGCAGGTCCACCATTCGTCTACATGTATCATTACCATTGGTCCTAGTGCTCCACTTTATACATGCCACCATCTCCCAATCCTTTATCATCTCGGAGCATCCTCTATTGCACTCACTTGAAACCTTCTGGTGTCTGGAAGATAGGATGATGTGTCATGGTGGGAACCACTACCAAACTGTGAACTAATCAATGAATAATCAAGGTGATCTGTCTCTAACAAATTCCACATACACCCAGTGCCCAGTGAGTTGAGAGATCTTCGTATGCACCCCTTATAATTCAATCTAACAAAAATATTCTGGGGTGATGTCATTCTGATGTCACTATTTCTGTGTGGTACCATTCGAATGGTGACACGTGTCACTCATATTTGGCCCCTCTAACTATCTGAGAAAATTAAAAAGGTATGTCATGTGTCCCTAGGTCTTACTTCATACTGACATCATCTCAAATTGATAAAATATTGCCGCACGTATTCCTTTGATTTTTTCATGTTATTTTGAGTACAGAGGCAATAGGGGTTCCTAGGCGTTCATTTTACAACATTTTCTTTATTATAATTTTCAAAGAAAAAACCATTGGATTCCAGCTTATTACAACATTGACTACCCTACTACCTTTCTATTGGTCCGATGTTATTGATCTACCATGTTTGCCTGATCTTAGATCATCCCGACTTCCCCTTATTTACACATGGCTTAGAACTTCCATGGAATGCCTCCTCTACTGACATGGATCCCGTGATGACCACTATAGAACATCTACCGATGAGATCTTTTTCCATTGTTGTGTGGACTGCCCACCCCACCTAGGCTTATGTCATCTTGGTTGTCCCCTTTACATGTATCTATAATAACATCAAGGGAATTTCACCGAAAGTTATCTATATAGTGGGGACTCCTACAATTATACTCCACCAATTAAATTCATTTAGTCGCTACTAAATCCTCCCAAGTTTAAGTCGTCCTGAACATTCCCTTTGTGTGAAAAATTGAAGCATCTGGGAAAAATATTTCCAAAATGAGTTGTTATAAGGAGCTCCACGATTGGCCATTAAAAAAAAATCACCATTGAATTGTTAGACCAAATTCTCTCATATTTGAGCTTAGTTTTTCTTCCAACTATGTTGACTACTAAACTACAAGAACTAGACGTTTCAACTTTAAATATGTATTTGAGTTTTGGGGTACATAAATTTCACGGGAAATAACTTGCAATCTAGGAGGATTTTAGTAGACATCCATAAACAACTATAGATATCTTTGAGAGCTCTTTCCATCTAAGTGGGTTCCACTTGCTTTTGAGGTTATTTCCTAATTTATAAATGGCTCTAAAGTCTCTCCACCTTAATAATTATTTTCCTTTGCCATACATGTGGTCATATTCATTCTTCTTCCAATATGCTCTTATTTTTCCATTTCATTAGCTCTATCTAAATAAACCTCCATTGACACGTGTGATATAAACCTCCCTCATATGCCAACAACATCTTTTACAATGACAACATTTTCTAACAGTCTACCCATCATATTCTATTCCTTTGCAACCAATGAAAACATATTTCTAACAATATCCCACTTTCCCATTTGTGGAAACACTTTAAGCAAACAGAAACACATCACCAATAATCAAGTAAAGATAAGTGTACTTTCCTTTTCTTCTCTTATTCTTTGTAGATGTTTCTCCCCCTATGATGCACTTATCCTTTATGTACATTTTCTCTAATGTACTTCTCCCTTTTTTTGTTTTAGTTTGGTTCATCTCCTCCCTCTTTTGTTTTATTTGATATACTTCTCCCCCCTTGAGATCAATGGAAAATATACTAACCTTGTCCCCTTATTAACAAACTCCCCCTATCTTGTTGATCAGGTAGACCTATAAACTACTTCTTCTTATGCTGATAACTTTAGATATCTTTGAGTTGATCTAAGTAGCTTCCTTTCTTCGCTATGGAGAATATTGAGTTGAAAGGAGAGGATTAATTACTCCCAATCTCATCCTCAAGTAGTCAAGAGGGATTTCTTTCTAAAATAACACATACGTATCCAACTGAGCAAGGAGAAAAATCATTCCTATTGGTTTGTCTCAGGTAGGCTTTCATTCATAATAGTTTCTCCCTATACACATACACATGACCTCTAGAAATAACAACAATCTATCTTATGCATGACCATCACCATTGTCTTATCAACTAATAAACAACAACCTATGCCACTTAGATGTGCTTATATGAAAAATATAAAGGGACTCTCAACAATGTATGCTTAAACCAACTGTGCGACATATACTTTACTTCGAAAAATTCTAATGGTAGTAGAACACTACATTAAATTAGAATAAACATGAAAAGAAGCATGTTAATCAAGAATATTTCAACAACACTTGGATTGAAAATCACCTACTAATAATATGATTACAACGCTCTGACAAAAATTTAATGACACTTGATATTGATTGTTAATACTTGATACCAAGTGTTAATACCTTTTATATCAAGATACAAATAGTTTAATTGATACCACTGATACCAAATGTTGAACAATTTATAACTAAGGGTTGTTCCATTATTATCATGCTCTTTTGACCACAAATTTGATGTTTGATCCTAATTACTAATTGGAGTAATCTTAAGGAATCATAATAACCACACCATTCAACATATATGAAATATAAACTTTGGCAATTCAAGCAACATAAATATGCAATAAACACCATTATCCTTTGTCTTCGATGATTATCTTTTAGAACCAAACAACTATACCAATTTACGATACAAATCATTAATGGAATAATCTAATACCAAAATGTTTACTTGAATACACTCCCTTTATGGTTATGGTCACTCTTTGGCACTACAAATTATTTAA
Organism: Pinus taeda; assembly: GCA_000404065.3. Lineage (NCBI taxonomy): Eukaryota > Viridiplantae > Streptophyta > Pinopsida > Pinales > Pinaceae > Pinus > Pinus taeda. The sequence continues at coordinate 5,253 of APFE030841305.1, read as the reverse complement.
ACATACTTGCACAAGACAAACAACAATTGGTTGTAAAATGTTCATGATCCCTATTTTTTCATCATCATCTATACTCAGCCTATCAATATAATTTGGAAAGAAAATTCAATCAACCATAATACTCAACAAAACTAGTCTCATTCAACTTTATAAACTAGAGGAGAAAAGGGCATACTTCCCTTATCCTTCAGATGCATTACTTGGCCTGTTTCTTTATTCTCATTGCATCTATTCTTTCTAGATTCTCTTGAATCCAACTTCTGCTTTTCAATGAAGTGGAGAAATGGATCTACTTCCCTTGAGAAAATTATCTCTCTCTTCCTTCCACATATGGATATGCTTATGCTTTACTTAGTAAACTCCATGAGTTGATTTCCTAAGTTGATTTGATACTCTTACCTGATTGAGAAACATCCTACCATAGTTTAATAATATAAACCATTAACCATTCCACTTATTAGCGCCAATTAAATTCAATCTTAAAAATATCTATTGCTCTTCATTTTCACTATATGTGCTTGCTTTCCACCTATAATACTTTAGAGAATTGTCTGGGCTATGACTACTCCTTTTATCTAATTGAAGTATTTTTGTGTTGCTAGTTATATGTCATACATCAACCATAGGAATTCCAAGTTGTTATATACTAATATTATGCTAATAACATTCAAAACCATACGCTAATCTTTGTTGCCTCTATGAACCATTCAACCTACCTCTCTTAGTATTGTTGTAATAACTCCTAGTTGACTATCCTTTCTCACTACCAACATGATCCACACATCTATTCAACTTGCTCTGTAAATGAAGTGCATTGTTTCCAAGTTTTCACATAGTTTCTTTGTGCCCATAAGTTCCACACCCATAGAATTCAACATTGATCAAGAAGGGGGAAGGAATTATTATTACCAAATATTCTTCTCACCCAATTTCTTGGACCAATACTCATTGTCTTGCTTTTATTGACCCATTGATAACTTTCCTTTGAGGGGAAAGGTTCTATCTACACAATTGTTCAAATTGCTTTGATCAAATCATAATTCTTGTTTAGATAGATGATTCAACTTGTGTTGTTGCACCTTCTTTTTCCTTTCTCAAAACTTGGAGGAAAAGTGCCCTGCATTTCCACAAAGAAAACATGTGAGTGGTTTCACACCTTTGTATTTAACTCTGAAAGTTTATTTGTCTTCTTGTTGCTACATTAGATTTTTTGTGCATTCCACAATTTTTTGTCTTAAAATGATGATGGATATTGCTAATATTTTTGTTGAGTTACTTCCATAAAAATAAATAAAAATAAAAATCCAATCTATGGTGGGGCTTTGTCTACCTCAAATTTCATCCAAAGCATTAGATATATTTTCATGATTCTAAATTTTCCCGACTCTATGTTCAACTACTCTTCCAACTATACCTAACTGGTAAATTGTCAACAACTAACCATTGTTTCAAATTTAATTCTACACCTTGAATTTTGGGGTAAATAACTTTCATGGGTGATAACTTCTAATCTAAGAGGCTTTTAGCAGACTTCCATATACCACTAAAAAAATATTTTGAAGTCAGTTCCACATGCACTTGAGTTAATGTGTTATTCTAGAAATGGTTCCAAATTCTTTGTACCTTCACAATTATTTTCACTTGAGGTGATCTGTTATTCTAGAAATGGCTCCAAATTCTCTATGCCTCCATAATTAATTTCCTTTTCCATACATCTGCTCATCTCAATTATTCTTGCAATCTTCTCTGTTTTTTCCATTTTGCTACCTTTGATCTAGATAAATTACCATTCACATATGTGACATCAAAGACCTAATGGAAACATCTTTGTCAATACTTGTCCAGCATCCTTGTTATGCCACCAACGCCTTTGACAATGGCAACATATTCTAACAATCTACCATCATCTTCTTTGCCTTTTCCATCAATGATAACATATTTCTAACAAAATGTATAGTTTTAAATAAAAATATAAAAATAAAATATATATATATATAACATGTTTTAATTGGCATAACGAAGTGATACACTTGGGACTAAAACTACATTATATAATATATTATATAATATAATTATATATATATAATATATATATATATATATAATATATATATTTATTATTCCTTTTTCCATCAATGATAAACCATATTTCTAACAATGTTAAGTTTTAATAAAAATAAAAAAAATATATTATATTACATGTTTTAATTGCTTGACGAAGTGAACTACACTTGGGACTAAAACTATATATATATATATGTATATTTCCTTTTTTCTTTGCAAAATTATTTAAAATATTCAAAAGTTGTTTTTTGGCATTTTATATATCTTACTTAATTAAGTAGTACATTTAGTTAAAAAAAATGTAACTTGAAAAATTACATAGTTTCTTAGATTAGAACCTTGTTATTTATTGGTGGATATATAAAATACAAATCAATTATATATAAAATTGAAAATAAAAATATTAACATATTAAAAAAAAACGAAAAGCTACAAATACATTGTCATAAAAGTAAATTTGTTGAAATGAATGAAAATGATAAGACATCATCGTTAATGTTGAACATATCAAAATGGCTTTGAATTTAAAATTATATTTTATTTACTTTATTATTAGTAGAATGGAGAACTATAACCACCATATGCAATAGGTGCATGAAGCTACCTCTAATTAGCTATAACCATTAAAGTGCACTAAGATGACTCTAACCCATTATAACCTCTAAATGCACTAAGATGTCCTCAAAGACATTATAATTACTAGGTGCACCAAATTGCTCTTAATGTGGATGTGAGTAAATAGGTATATTAAGCTCAAAATATTAATTTAATACTTTATCTCTTGTCTAAGAGTCTTAGCAAAAACACAAAAGCCCACTATTTCACGAATATAAACCGAGGAAAAGTCTAAGACCATCTTTCTCACCATGTATGATTATTAAGTTTTCTTAAAAATAAATATTTTTAAAAATATTTTTATCATCTTTATTATATTAAACTTTCTTTTAACTTGACTACCCAAAAAAAATCCTCAAAGTATTGGGTAAAACACTGATCCTATGATATTCACGATTTAATACTTGACACGTCGTCCTAAAGCCTTAGAAAATCCCACCATTTGAAAGACGTGCCCGAGAGGGAGAGGGAAGCGTATTAAAACATGATCCCTTCTTCTTTTTATCTTATCATATGTCATTCCCAAATTGATCTAAACTTTAATAGAATCGGTAGCACCAGATAAGGCGAAGGTGAAAACTGTGAGCAAAGTTGGAACCTCAGTCTAATATTTGGCGTGGTGAGGCGAGGAGAGAAGAGAAGGCAAGGCAAGGCAAGGCCACTGTTACTGTTAATTGATCCACTGGAATACCATGGGTGGATGTCATTTACAATACCATGGGTGGATAAATACCTTGAGTGGATGCCACTTACAATACCATGGCTAAATTCCATGGGTGGATGAATACCATGGGTTGATGCCATTTTCCATTTGGATCATGATACCTCGTTGGAAAGATCTCTTTGAGGACTACAACTAAAAATGTGATTTTGGTCAAATCACCCAAATGAATATTGCTAAAAAACGTTGTTTAGGGCTTCAAAATGGCTCCGAAAGTTCACGACCCGAAAACTGCCAAAAATAGTAAATTGTGCTACAATTAAGAAAAAAACAAAAACACAAAAACAAAAATGCATAGCGCATAATACGCTTCCTTTTCCTTGATTTTTACTCTTTAGCTATCAATAGTGCCTTCATTAGGTGTCACATACATGAGATGTCAAGAGCATAGCATAGCAATGTCACACACCTATTCCTCATGGTTGTACACATGTATTCCTCAAAGCGAGTTGCAATGGGCCCTTGGAGGGCTCTCGATGTTGTAGATGCACTTATTACTCAAGCAAAACTTATTCCTCACATAAGCTACAATGTTGCCATGGAGGCCTCTTGGTGTTACAGATTCCCTCACCTGCAAGATGGTAAGTACTAACATACATGTTTGGAAAAAAGAAACATAATTATCTCTTCCTACAAACAATGTTCCAAGTTTTAGTGGCCGTGTTTGTCAAGGTTCTTACAATACACTCTTTAATATCCTTCTATTAGTTTTGATAATATTCCACAACAAAGTTCTTGTGGGTGTTGATATTGACCACGAGTTCTGTCAAGGTAGGAGAGATTAATCTTTTCTCTACAACATTTGTCAAGCTACCACTATTTTCAAGTTATCAAATTTCTTTCTTATTCCATAGACTCCAACTGCGAGATAAAAAAAAACACCACACCACATCAAGTTTGTTTACCCCAACAGGCCAACAGTAGGAAAAACCCTAACTTTATTATTATAAGAAAGTAGTAGGGTATCCCAAAAGGCTTGAAGGGGATCGATTGAAAAGAAAGAAGTGACCATGTGGAGAAAGCCTTCCAATCAATATATTGAGTATATAAATATAGATTTATTTATTATTTTAATTGGAAATCTTCAATTAAATAATAAAATTTAATTACGTCTCTCCCAATCTAAATTGCTTATTAGCATAAATCACTACCCTCATACGTCTCACATTTTTTAACAGCTTTGTAACATTTAGATTAATTTCCTTTTTGGTGAACAATCTCCACCTTTTAGGAAAATATGGTGCAGTGGCTCCAACCCCTACAGATCATTAGGACAAACTAAGAATAGGACAGAGGATGAAAGGTTGTATAAACCAACTTATTTTTCAAACAACTAATCCAACATCAGTACTTAAACATTTTCATGAAGACATCATATTGAGAATGTTTGAAAAATGGTGGGAAATCTTCTGCAAGGGTGATGCGAAAAGAGTGATAAGGTTTCATTGTTTTGAATTCTTTTTGTTAAATCAGAAAAACCAATATTAATGGAGATATTGGTATTTTCTACTAAAATTTGTGAAGTGACTAAATGTAGCTTTAACCATTCACCTTAAGATGTTTTTACAATATAATTTCCTAAGTCTATTTAATATCTTCATTATCATAAAAACCAACCTATATCCATCTTAACTCCACATCTACCACTCTTAGGGGGATGAAATCTATTTATCCCTCTGAGCACTTGGTAGACCCAGAATTAAGATGGATCTAAGATAGAATTTCCCCTTTAAATAGTCTATGCTCACATGAATACCATGGGTCAATACCATGGGTTATCATAAACCTGGAGCTTTAAAATTACTATTAGTAATTTATAAAAATTAATAAAATTAATAGTTGATTTTTATTTT
>APFE030841292.1:39880-55856 GCA_000404065.3 Pinus taeda | reverse complement strand
TCTTCAGGGCATATGGAGTACATACTTTAAGGGATACAAAGCAGGTGTTTTCAAGTCATGTCACTTCTCACAGGTCCCAGAATAGGTCCTCCAATGTACGGGAGAAGGGGTAATAGGGACGGTGACAAAATACTATGTAACAAGGTTTCCCACCTCTTATAATAATATCTAGGGTAAATATTCGGTAGGATGTGGTATGGTATACTTCATCTTCCTCCTCTTCCAATCATAAGGGTAAGTCATGCTCTAGGGACGGTTGACCAAGAGAGTACAAAACCAAATATTTGGAGAAATGCCCATTCTTAATGGACCTGCTCCCACCTTGTGTTGTAGGTAATTCTTAGTGCATACACAAACAATTCCTCTAGCCCAAGAGAGAGGCTCTAGCCTCAAATGAAAAATCTATGGAAAATATCCTTAAGCTAGAATCAATTAAGAGGGCCTACCTCGTAGAATGCTATTCCACTTGGTGATGATCTTTCTTCCTCACTCCAACTATCTTCCATTTCCTTTCTTCGAATACCTAAAACAACCAAACAACAACAACAACAAATGTGACAACATGAAATATTGTATTCAGCCTACTCAATAGGTCAAGGAACATTAGTCCACAAAATTTTAAAATGGCACTTCATGTAGGAAATCAGTTGACAGTTTCATTAATATCAATCAGTAAGAGATTACAATCAGTGCCTTGACGTTGCTAGTCTCCTCCAATGTATCTAGGTTCCCACACTTATGCTAGCACTTCATGGATAGCCCCAACAATGGAATTTTTAAGGGCCCTTTCCCTTTAGTTTCAAACCAAACCAAAATCACACTATTCTCCCTCAAACACATACTAGAAAGCTATAAGCTATAAATTACTTTATGGTTATTCAAACGGTCTCCAAAAATCCAACTAGCTTTTGCTTTGGAAAAGAGAGGTTTATATAGCTTGGATGGATGGGAGATGGTTCCTCTCATCATGGGAGAAGGTCTTATCTCTTGAGGTTGTTCCATCCTAATAAGGGAAAGGAGCCCAAACTGATTTCCTCGGCTCTATCCAGCCCAACCATCTACGAAACTTCCATTACGAAGCTTCTAGACATGGAAGCTTCAGCTCATTTAAAAAACCTTCCAAAAGAGGATCAACATGACTAGAAAAGGGCTCAGTCACTCCAATCGACATGAGGGTTAGTTTTAACCTCTATAAATCAACACGAGGAGGAAACTGGTGAGTAGCGCTAGTCTTGTAAACTAGGATAGAAGAAAGATTCTTGGGGCATGGTGTAAAGGGGAATTATTCTACTCATGAAGAGGGACATACTAGGAGTTTCTTCATGATGGGAAATCATGTCGGGTACATTATAGAGGTCGACCAGGATCATAGATACATATACATCACTGGCAAATCTGAATTATGATACATGAATCCTGGTATGTATGAAGCCACTCAGAGAATGATCCTCTAAATGGATACAAGGCATGGGAAATCATGTCGGGTACACTGTACAGGTCACCCGGGATCATAGGCAAGGAGAACAAGGACAATGACAAAATGTTTTGTAAAAGATGCCCCCTAAACCGTGAAGGTCAAACTAGAGTAAGGTATGAAATGCTTTACAAGTGTAAGCGGGGAACTGGAGTCCATCATCAAAAAGCCTGCAAGAAAGCATAGGTACATATACATCACTGAAAAATCTGAATTATGATATGCAAATTGTGGTATGTATGAAGCCATTCAGAGAATGATCCTGTAAATGGATGCAATGCATGGGCATAGACATCCAGTAGAAAGGATCATAATGAAACAAAGGTATGGTTGCAGCCATCCAATAATGAGAAGGATAGTAACTCATGGTATGGTCACAACCATCCATCTGAAAGAGACATGTATATTAACACAACCATGTCACATCGCCTTGCTACCTAGACTTATGTAATCTTAGCCTAGGGTATTGCACTCCAAATGACTCGATCAAAGTACAAATCCTAACACGGGAATGAATGCGTTGAAGTCAAACGTGCTAGGAATTCACTTGATTATCGGTCAATGATGTGAATCATCAACAAGCATGAGAGAAACCACTAATAATAACAATGTCTTTCAAGGTACTGGCATAATAGTTCATGAAATGCTAATAATGGAATTGATGTTGAACACCCGTGAAATCACCCGATCGAAAGCCAATGATGTGAACTTGTCGTCGAGTGCGAAGAACTTGTCGTTAGGGCATGCAGGCTCTAAGGTACTGGAAGGGAGTCTCTCAGCCAGCTTCCTGGATGATGAGTTGAAGTTGATAGGAAGTGACCTTGTCGAAGGAGCGCCATGATGTATCCCACATCATCGACACGAGACAAAGGGATGCAAATTATTTCAAATGATACATAGAATTAGGAGTAGGTGTAACTGTAGAAAGACTGACTCTTAAAAATATCCGCAACACGATTCCAAAGTTTGGTAGCTGTTGGACCCATAGGATCAATGGTCATGATGACATGGTAGAGATCAAATGGAAGGAAAAAATGAGTGGCCCAAACTAGGAAGGTTAAATGAAAAGGAGGATATCCCAACCCGACGTGAAACAGAAAGTGTCATGTTCAAGGGTGAGTTGCCGACACAACTAATAGAATTTTCAAATTTTCCCCCACCATTTCTGGTAGGTACCCCAATTATTTTTTATCACAAGCTTGAAGGGGATATCATATGCTTGCACTTTTAAGTTCATCCTTCATATGAATCTGACCTAGTAAGTTTAATGAGCCCTTGGAAGGAGAAGGTCATGTTTTTCATGTGGATGAATCCAATGTTGTTTAATGTTTTAATGAGTCCAACAAAGGGGTAACTCGATATCTTTTTCATGTTTAGAGAGTTTGAAAAAGACATGAAAATAAAACTCCACATTGTCCCTTTTCGTACATTTGTGTCTCTCAAGCATGAAAGAGTAGAAAAAAATACTTGAGAGAACCGCTTGACCATTTTAGTCAAGGAGTACCTTTTTCATAAATCATGCATCCCAACTGTTATACAGCAAATTAACCCCCTCATCATCTCAGAGGAGAAAGACATGATAGCTGAAGCAAAGACCAAGATCACATGCCTTATTTCCACATTAATATTGGTTATGCACTGGCAACCTGCTTTATAAAGCTTCTCTGCAAGCCTAAGGGTGCGTTAGTGACCCAACTAACTCTAGTTTCTAGTTCGGGAACGACGTTAGTGGACCCTAATGAATTCCTAAGGGTCAAAGGAGTGAAATGACTCATAAATATCTAGATATTTGCTCATATATCTACTCAAGAAAAGCAAGGAAACATCTCAAGTTCGACCTATTTGGGGGATTTCTAGTCCTAATGAAGGAGGCAAATGGCAAAGAGCTGAAAAGCATGGCAACTTCATTGCTTTTACCCTAAGGAAATCATGGAGGAACTTGGCAACCCTAACACAATTACTACATAAGCAAAGCTAGGGCTATGGTGATAGAGGTCAGATCATTTGAAAGGATAGCATACTTGATTGTTGAGCATTGTCTCAAATCAGACGAAGTTGGTAAGAAGGGAGAGAGAGAGAGAAGTTGGAGGAGTAAGGGAAGGATGATGCAACAGATGGTTGTAATCACTCTTCCGACATTAATATATAACTACAGTTGTACTGTCTACTCCATGGTGTTGGTACTATCATTCATTTAGTTGTTTGTCCAATACCTTTTAGCATGAGTAGCTTAGTTATCTGTAACTATATGTTCTTTTATGTATTCATGTATTAGTTATCAGAATTGTATGTTGTGATTATGCTTGTCTCTTCCATGTGTAGGACTTGATCAAGAGCCGGCATAGGGGACTTCCACTTAGCTACATTGTGCTCTCCATCAAATCTACACGGAGGCTTTAGGTAATCTATTTGTCCTACTTTGGTAGTTAGTTATTGTTTATGAACATGCATGTAACTTTGTGATGGTTGCAGATAATCACACAGTCTGCCAAAGGTCCTGGGAAGACCTTTGAGGGTATCTCCATTCTCCATACACCATGCATTTTATCCTATAGCAGAAGTGATGACTCCACTGTAGACTATACATATAGTTCTTAGTTTACCCGGACAATTCTCAGTTTGCTCCTTCTAAGACCTCCCTATACTTCCACATTCTAGTTTTGACCCACCAAAACCTTGTTGCATTCTGCCTTCACATATTAGCCTTGAATCTGATCCAAAAGGCCCTGTTTTGAGCTATTTTCCCACATTATCTCAGGCTAGTAGACTACACGGTGCTTTGTAAAGCTCTATGTCTGCATACACATAACATTAGTGGACCCGGTAACTCTCTGTGGCCATTGTTATAGAGCGTTAGTCCATTAAAATCTTGATATACAGATGTGTCTGCAAACTCAAGGGCATAGGAAGCCTGCTCATGGACTGAAATAGTGTTTGCAACTGCATTTTGTTATCAAGATCGGTGTCCTAAAAGAATTTTTTTTTTAGGAAATAATTTTTTCTTTCTTTCTTAAAACATTTTTTATGAAAGAAAGATCCACAATTTTTATTCATTCTTCTATTTAGCTAGTTAAAAACTGCTTTATTTTGGTTTCAAGTAGTTGTTAGGAAAGCATTGGAAAGATTTATGTTGGTTATGCATGTGTTATAATGACTAGGATGCATGGAACAAATATGAATATGTGAAAGGCTCTCACCTGTAGAATACAACTTATTTTCATTGAATTGAATATTTTGTAAAGCATTGTCTTGTGCATGATTTTTGAGTCAGAGTCCCATCACATTTCATACGTCAACTCCCCTATCAAAGACAATAAAAATGTACACATAAAATTTACCTAAAATTAATCAGTAACTCTTTATTGAGCAAAAAAAATTAGTTCATGCTAGGATCTTGGGATAAGCAGTGTGAGTAAACTTCCCAAGATCAGAAACCAAAACTAGTGTCATTAAAAGAGAGGAAATTCCTTCTGAACTCATACTACTAGGACCACTCCAGTCAAGGCAGAGCAAAATATGAGATAACATTGGACTGTAAGTGAAGGTAGCCCGCCTTCGCTTGCAACTCCTTTGGGTATTCTGTGTATTGGGAACCCTTCAGGGATTTCGGAACTAAGTAGGGGACTCAAGTATCCTACCCACGCAGTGTACTATCTGTGACTATGTCCCCTTTGCTAGTGTTTGTGATCTAAGGTATCCTTAGTGGCCAAGCTTTTAGGGACTTACACAAGGTGACTGGGGCGGGTTGCCCTGGTACCTAACATAGACAGACCTACTTTGTCTTCAAATTTTGGGAGGTTGCTCGTCTTCATGAGAGTACTTGGCCCCTCAATCTAAGGTTCAGGTGAAGCTCTAGAGTAACCATAACTATACATTTGGCTAGTCCTCTTTGTTATTCATTTTTATACTGGGTTTCATCACCAGTGATTGGTGCTTATCAGACAGGGTCATTTCCCTCTATTTTTTGATGTATCAACTTAGTGTATTTGTTATATTTTTTAGGTGCCCGTGTGCTATCATTGAGACTTTAACAAATATCACAATAAAATTTATTAATAAAAATTAACGGTCACCATGGCTACATCCGGACCTCGTCGTCAATCTAGACGATTGTTAGGTCTTCCTCCACTCATTGTGGAAGATCCTATGAGCTCTAGTGAACCAGATTCCACATCTTCGGGGAATCAGTCTCCTAGATCTCACACGAAATCTGTTTGGACAACTGACGATTCGAGTTTTCCAGAGGATTTCTTTAATGAAGGATTTCTTCCTCCCTTTAACCCTCCACTCACAAATAATTTGGACCCACTCTTTGTTCCTGTGGCACCTGTACTCCCTGTCCCTTTAGAAGGAACATTTCCATCGATCTTGTTGATGACTAACAGGTCATGGAACTTTGTGGACACTTTTGGTCCTCCACCACTTCCCTAGTCGACTTTCACCACCACACTGTTGATAGCGAAACCCGCTATCCCATTTGTCCCACGTACAACCACTTACATGACACCCTCAATGAGTGGAACCTAGCCGATGCCAAGTTCCACCCCCTTAGTGTCAAACTATATACCTTCGAGAAGTGTTACACACAACACTGCTTATAATGCTCAATATAGAACTATTAGCACGGTTCTCGTCCACCAACAATATGGTCGATAGCCATTATACAATTCAAACCCCTAGATTCAAGTATCTAGGGGCATTCCCAATATTCACATACTAGTGGGGAATGTAACAGTTCCCCCTCCATTCTCAAGCATGCATGGTCAGTCATTGATTGACATGAGCATTCCTTATGTCAATCAAGGACATATGGGTAGTTTTGTGGTAGGCAGGAATCCTCAAGGAGGTCCCAACCAATCCATGGGGGCACCCTACTCACAAATTCAAATGAGACAAGGGGGCACTACTTATCCTAGGGGTAATTCTATACCCCAACATCAGATCCACCATGGAAATCCACACTACAATGCCATACCCCAAGGCAACTGTTATAGCACACAACCTATGTATAATATTGGGACTCAAATAATGGGAGGATCGCAAGGTTCCTCAAGTCATATGTCATCGCCTTGGTCCAAGTCGGGGGCACCACACACTTTTCCTTTCTTGGCAACATTGGATATCCCCAACTTGTACAAACTTACAAATGACCCCATCTACCACAACTTACTTTGGTCACCGATCCCGCATAAGATACCAACAAACATCCCCATGTGCAAAGGGAAACAAGGGGAGGATCTGGGCACTCATATCGCCATTTATCATCTTTGGTGTGTTTCCAAATCCATGGTGGATGATAGTGTCTAGTTATGTCTTTTTGTCCACACCCTCACTGGCAACGCAGCTAAGTGGTACATTGAGTTACCACGTGCATCAATAAATACCTTCGACGCTTTAGCCATGGAATTCTTAAAGAAATTCTAGCTACCCATCTACTATGAGACTTGGACAGAGCTCATCACTTCATTATGTCAGGATACCAACACCCACATCTCTGATCATATACATGAATGGAGACGTAGGTGGAGGTTAGTCAAAGTTCCCCTCCCAGACTATCTCTTAGTGGGCTTGTTTTGCAAGTCCCTACTCCTGCAAATCACTAAAGATGTCACTTTAGGTGGTGCAATCACAGAAGACCAATCCATACGTTGTGCCCAACAATTAGATCTAATATATTCACAGTCTAGCACTCCTTACAACGTAATCCCCAATGCCCCTCATAACTCCAATGTTTCAGCTACTCAACACCCTGGAGCACACACTGATGGTATTATCGGTGCAACCTCTGGAGCTAATATAAACAACTTAGTGGTCACATTGCCCAGATGTCAGTGGACCCCTCTACCAAATTGACTACTCTTCCTACCACCGTGATAAACTCTATGCATTCTATGCAAAAACCTAGTGGTAAGAACAAGAAGAATAAGAAAAAGACCGCTCCTTCTGAGGAGAAGTCAACAAAGCAACAAAACCAAAAACAGAAGGTCGTTGTGCCTCTTGATGATGGAAAGGATAAACCCACCATATTCCCTTGCAAAATTTGTGTTGAAGACCACATGACCTATCACTACCCGTGTCTTCAGGAATGCACAAAATACATTGCTAAAAAGGATAATGGTAGGATCCCCGTTGTCCTTAATAATCCTTTCCCCACTTAGCAGAAACAAAACCTTATTGCAAACCAACCCCAACCCCCGCAAGGGGGCAATGGTGGTTCACAATATCCTTCAGCTGGTGAAGGATCTTCTACCGTTTACACCTTTGAAATGGTAGATCTACAAACAAGAGTGAAATCCTATGGAGCTCCTGCCACTCATGCAGAGGAACCTTCCTCAAGTAAAAACCCACAACCGCCTAATGATTTGTATATCCAAAGGTCAGTTTCTAACCTTGTGATTCACCCCCCTAAAGGGGTACTTCGACGCATAATGCACAATACATCTACACATGCCACCCAAAACTACAACATTGTAGAAGACTTTACGAAAGTGTTGTCAGCTATAGCGACGCTTGAAGTATTACAAACATGTCTAGCACAAAGGAAAACTTTGCTTTTGGTTATTTGTGGTATCGACCCACAGGATTCCATGCTTGCAATTTTCGCATTGGAAAAATTTAAACCTCCCCTTTCTCACCAGCTTGCATTTCAGGTGCAAATCTTTTCAAAAGGTAAAGGTATACATAGAACTGTCATCAACGAAGATGCTTCTACTTGGGTCATGTCGGCTTCATGTTGGCTCACTCTGGGTTCTCCAACCCTATCCCTGCCGTCGAATTCCCTTAAAGCTTTCAATGGCCACACTTTCATCCCAAAAGGCTACCTAGCTAACTATTCCATCACCTTGAGTGGGAAAATGGTAACGGTAGATATTGAAGTTGTGAATCATAAACTCGACTATAATTTGCTTTTGGGCCACACTTGGACTTATGCCATGAAAGTTGTTGTGTCTTTGGTCTTCCATATCATCCTCTTTCCCTTAGATGGAAAGATAGTCACAATGGACTAGCTTCCCTTTTGCACCCCAGATTACTCTCCATTACCTAGCAGCTTTGTGCCCTTAGTGGGTGGTGTACCTAACTCTTACATCAGTATTGGTACCGGTCTACTGAAAGGCTCTTCCTTGATCAGTTGTTTCCCTCTTTCGTCGCCCATGGTTCCATAGATGGTCTCTATGGTTTCATCCATTCCTCATGAATCAACCGATCCTTAGATCCTCCACGCCCCTTCAGAAATTGACACTTACGAAGAACAAATGCCACTGTCACTAGCTAAATTGGCCTACCAAGCCATTCAATCTACATCTGGATCTCTAGTCACTTTGGTTATGGCCAATGGTCCCACTGCCCCTCCCATAACCACTCTTTCTTTCGACCCACTCAATCAAGTCCTACATATGGATGAAACTATTAGAGAAATCACGAGTTTAGAAGAGCGACCTAGGGAGGACTCGCACCATCATGTTTTGATATCTAATTTGGAAATGCTGCCTCTTCAAATCCTATCATCTGACGCACTTGAAATCGTTTCCTCACCATATACGACTATCCAAGCTTTGGAATCAGAGGGAAACATGGGCAATATTTCAAATACATTACTCATCGATATTTCTGTCATGACAAGCATCGTGGAAAGCATACAGATTAGAGCCAATGGAAATCTTGAGGAAATTGTGAGCTTCACCTGTCCTTTTAAGGATTTCTGCGATGTTTTCCCTTTGTCTTATGAGGAAATGCATGGCATAGACCCTTCTATTGTCAAGCATGAGATCAAGAAGTGTTGAGCATTCTTTTTATGGTATTTTTCTTGCTCGTTAATCCAAAAAATCCTTGAGTCTCCTTCTTCGAGCTCATTAAACTACCATGAAGAAGAGTGAACATTCTTTTTATGGTATTTTTCTTTCTCGTTAATCCACAAAACCTCGAGTCTCCTTCTTTGGGCTCATTAAACTACTACAGAGAAGATATGAGTGCTTTCTTTTATGGGATATTTTCTCACTCTTAAATTGAAAAATCCCCAAGTTTGTCATCATTGGGCTTGTTAAACACATACGATGATGGTCCGAGCAACTCCTTTTCGCTCCTTTTCTAGCTCATTAAAATGAAAAAGATCATTAGAGCATTCTTTTTAGACGCTTTTTTCTAGTTCATAAAACTGAAAAAATCCCGAGTTTTTTCTTTAGGCTCATTAAAAATTTATAAAGATGACCTGAGCATTCTTTTAGGTACTTTTCTCACTCGTTAAATTGAAAAATCCTGAGTTTTTGTCACCAAGCTCATTAAAAATTTACGGCAGCAATAAGAGCACTTGCTTTTTTGGGACCATTTCTCACTCTTAAATCGAACAATCCTTGAGTTTTTCCCCTTCTTCAGGCTCGTTAAATCTATGAAGAAGGAATGAGCAGTTCTTTTCCCTCTTTTTCCTTGCTCAATAAACTAAGAAACGTGCTTTGATTTTTCTTCATTTGACTCGTTAAAATTTGATGAAGGTATTGAGTTTTCCGTAGTGTGACTCATTAAAAATTCACAACGAAAAATGAGTTTAGTCTGTCTCCTCGTACTCATAACAAAATGAGGTTGACATCTACTGAACATAGGTTTCTCTTTATCCAGATTCAATAGATTAACTCATGAAAAAGTAACCGATCATGGTATACTATTAACCTTTTGTCGCACCTGGTTAACAACTATGACAAAGGGACCACCATGGAGTCATTCTTTATGATCTTTTCAGACTCTCTAAATATGAAAAGACCACCGATTTGTCTAGTCTTGACTCATTAAATTACACAGATAAGATATAGAGTCACTCTTTTTACGATCCTTTTCAGACTCTCAAAACATGAAATGATCGATGAGTTTGCCTATATGGACTCATTAAACTAATCAGATAGGGCATAGAGCCACTCTTTTCACAGTTCTTTTTAGACTCTTAAAAACTAAAAAGATCGACAAGTTTACCTGTCTGGACTCACTAAACTAATCAAATGGGGAAGTAGACAATACAACTGCATTCAGTATTAGAAAGCGTGGTTTGGCAGCAGTCGTTCCCTTGAACATGGTACTCCCTTAGATAAACCTTCCTTATGTGGCCTCTCATTATGAATCCTACCATTGTATGAGTTTAGCTTAAATAACTCGATGTCCTTACATCTCTGTATCCTAACACTCTTTGGTGTTCATGAGTCTAGTGCTGCATGGTTAAAACCATTGTCGTGCCTTCTATTGTTCAAGAGTTAACCTTTTGTTTCCTCCATCAACCCATCAAGCATATCCTTTCATCATGCCCTCTATTGTTTAGACCCAATGCTAAAAGATTCCTCAAAAAACAAATCATTCTTTTCTTGTTTCGTAGGACACATTATTGCCTACCTTTCGATAGGTATCTTCCTATTGACTTCAACACTCTATCTAGGAAGACAACCTAGAAATATATTCAATGCCTTGGTATTTGCAGATGTTAGTGGCAGGTTGCCTTGTTTTTTATCAGGGTTCTCATTATTGGCTCCTGGTTAAGCAATTCTATAGGTGTTTGATGGCAAAAACATATTTCACACTCGTTAGAGTACTATGCATCTTGGAGATCGTCACCATTATTGGTGGCCTTCTTCGCATATGTTAACGATCTCCATTATTAACTAGTAATCAGATGATTTCGTGCATGTTTGACATCAACACATATATTCACATGTATCGATCTATGTTTTTCGGTGAAGCAGAAATCAAGATTTTGGGTAGAGGCTTGCATCACTTAGCCTTGTTTCCTCTCCCAAGTTGCGTATATTGTTTTTTGGAGACAACTTATCAAGATGATTCTATTATGACACCGGATCTGCATTGTGCTTATCAGCGGCTAGCATCATCATATCTCTTTAGAGAAAATCACTTTAACATAGCTATAGAGAATGGGAATTCTTGACTCAGGACATGATTTTAGTAGTTTTATATATATATATGTGTGGTATTAGGTTTCCCATACCACCCGAAGCTCCGATCCTCTCTCTCTCTTTGTCGAAGAAGGAAAATTATGGTTAAGTAAAGTATTTTGACCATCATCATATCCTCTGATATCACACTTTAGGGGGCATCTGTTATACAGAAAATTGACCCCCTCATCAGCTCAGAGGGGAAAGACATGATAGCTGAAGAAAAGACCAAGATCACATGCCTTGTTTCCACACTAACACTGGCTATGCACTGTCAACCTGCTTTATAAAGCTTCTCTGCAAGCCTAAGGGTGCATTAGTGACCCAACTAACTTTAGTTTCTAGTTTGGGAAAGGATGAAAATATTGCAACTGGTTCTGGAAATGAAGGACTACTGAAAACATGTAATGGTCAAGAGGATGGCTAATAAAACCACTCATTCCTATGGTTCCTTAGGAAATGAAAAACAACCAAGTGAAAGCATATGATCAGGCAAAGAGATGGTGGCGATGGAGTAAAACAACCAAGGCTCATATAATAGAAATCAGCTCATTAAAATGGCAATCACGAGATGTACATAAAGTATGGGTTCATTTTAACACAAGCTTGAACCATGGAGAACTCTGCTTGGACTTAGTTTCATGTTTGCACAAGATTGAAACGAAAAACTATGCTTGAGATAAGTTTGCATGCCCTTGGTATAATGACTCAATTCATGTTGAAATATGGCAACAAGAATATTCCAATTTAATTTGTCCTTGAATTAAATTGTGAATTAAAATTGAATTTATTCTTAACAGCTACTTGGAAACAATTAATTAATTTATTTTAAATTAATTAGTTGGAGAAATTCAAGTTAGAAGTCTTTCTGAAGTCATGCAAGAGTTATCCCTTAAATTAAGGAGATAAGATTTGGTTATATCTGAGTTGTAATTAGTTAACTCAGTTTACTGAGTTAAGTCTAGTTAAATTAGTTCCAAATTGTTTGAGGAACTAATAGTGAGTTAACAGTCAGTTGAAGCATTAATGCACTCAACTAGTGCTACACCAGTTAACTGAAGATTCCCTCATCAGAAACACATGCATGTCTATTCTGAGAAAGACCCAATTGAGATTAATGTTCAAGGACAGTGTACTATTAGTTGTATGTGTTTTCTCATGGAGAAAACTCATGCATGCAGTCAAGGATTTATCCTTGAGGATTGCGCAGTTTTGGAGGCAGGCTTTTCCACTTGGTAACAAGATAATCATCCATAAGGAACAGCATAAGGAAATATGAGCTTGGAGGCCAGAGAGGAAGGCTAGAGAGAAGCCAAGATTTAATATGAGCATCTGTGAGGATTGTACTGAGAGCTGTCTGGCTATGAGAGCTAAGGGTTTGTATAATTCCTATGTATTTCCACCATGTACGATAATACAATAGTGTGGGGTTTTTAGCTCAGGGTTTCCCCAAAGTATTTTCATGTGTATTATGCCATTGATTCTTCTTCTTATGTTTATATTGTTTAGCTATATCTTTAATCTTCCACAAATTGATAGTGGAAGTAGGTTATAGTATTCTAGTTTGATTTATATTACATTATTGGGCTAACCTACCATCAATTTTCTACATGGTAACAAAGTTGTGAACAGTATACTGAGAAGAGAATTCAAAGTTTGAAGTTCGGGGTTGCAGGTGCAAATTGATATCATATCATACTTCAAGCTTTGCCAATGGCGTTCTATGGCTTGAGACTCGAGTATGCCTTGGAAGGTAGCTCAAATTACATAGCATGGAAAGATAGAATGGAGGTTGTATTAGAAGACAATGGCTTGAAGGAATTCATTGATTAAGAAATCCCAAAGCCAACTTCAACTAATGCATAAGATTTGGTTGAGTGGAAGAAGTGTGTGGCAAAGGTGAGATGGATCATCCTTGAGGGAATTTGAGACCATATTGTCTTAAGTCTCCATGGGAAGGATACTCCATTTTCGATGTGGAAGACATTGAAGGACATCTACCAGAATAGTAGTGACTAGAGGAAATTCGTTCTTAAGGATAAGCTTCGAAGAATCAAGATGGAGAAGGGAGATACTATTTCCACATATGTGAACAATCTCATCACCTGCAGAGATGAGATTCACAGTGTGGGAATAGCTTTGATGATGATATGGTGAGCCTCGCATTCCTTGGCCTTCCAAAGAGTTGGAATAGCTACTAGGACTCTGTGAATGGAAGGGAGAAACTGTCGGATTGGGAATGATTGTGGTCAGATCTTATGCAAGAGGAGATTAGGAGGAGCACATGAGATGGTTCTTCATCCAAGAACGATGATGAAGAAAATATTGCCTTAGCAAGTAAGCCAAGGAAAGGGAAGGGGAAGGCTTCCCATTTCAAATCGAATTATTATCATGGAGGGAAGAAGAGTGACATGTCTAAAGTAAGATGCTTTAATTGTCACAAGATGTGACATTATGCGACTAATTTCCCATCGAAGAAGTCCAAGAACAGATCCTCAAAAGGATCAGAAGGTGAGGCATTAGCCTCTCAGTTTGAAATGGAATTTACCCTCATCGCATGCATTGTGTCATCGATGATGGGTTGTGTTTGCTATCTTGACAATGGAGCCTCATTCCACATGACTGGTGATAAAAATTTATTCAGTGCCTTGGAGGAAAAAGACCTCAAGATGCACGTAGAGATGGGTGATCACGAAAGGTATAGTGTTTCAGGAGTAGGCATGGTTTCTTTTCAGAGGGATAATGGAGCTCCTCTCACCTTGAAAGATGTGATGTATGTGCCTAGACTGAAGAAGAACTTGGTATCGGTCGTGATGTTGGAGGACAAAGGCTGCGATGTTGTCTTTAGTAGAGGAAAAGCATTCCTAAGATACATAGACATGGGTTAGACCAAGAGGATAGGGACTTGGGTGAAGAATATCTATAAAATAGAGGTAGATGATTGTGCAGCATTGATTATGAAAGCAGAATTGGTGCAAAGCCAATACATTAGCAAGTTGTGGCATAGGCAATTGGGCCTTTTGCATCATGGGGATTTGATGATAATGCAGCACGTATCTACAGGAATTCCCAAAGGTAAACTTGAGTAAGTTGACGCATGCAAAGGTTGTACCTTGGGAAATTACACCAATTCTTCCTTTCATGATCAAGGCAATTGAGTAGAGGCTATCTTAGAGCGAGTTCATACTGATGGACCATTCTTGACAGCATCCACAACGAACAAAGGTATTATGTGATTTTCATTGATGACTATTCTCATAAATGCTAGATTTATTTCATGCAGAAGAAGGACCCAACTTTCACAAAGTTTTGTGATTTCAAAACTTTGGTCAAGAATTAGTGATGGAAGAAGATCAAGGCCTTGAGAAGCGACAATGGTGGAGAATATGTCTCTCAAGAGTTTAAGGAATTCTATGCAGTAGAAGGAATTAAACGAGAGTTGATGACACCTCATAACCCACAACAGAATGGGGTGGCCAAGAGGAGGAACATAACAATTATAGGGGAAGCATGGGTAATGTTGCATGAACAACACCTACCACTTCACTTGTGGGCTGAGGCATGCAACACAATGGTCTATTTGCAGAATAGAAGCCCACATCACATACTTGGGATGAAGACACTAGAGGAAGCTTTCTTGAGCCAATAGCGGAGTTGGGGATATTTTTTGGGTACTGATACACCTCACAGCTATCGGGTGTGCCTACCTACTAGTTGGAGGACAGTGGTTCGCAGAGATCTCAAGATTGATGAGCAGAAGGCCATGCGAGTTTCCCTTGAGAGGGAGCTCCAAATAGAGGTTGTGGAGGAACTATTGGTTCCCAAGGAGGAGGAGCCTCAAACTAATGCGGAGTAGCTGCATGTAGAGGTTCCAGGAGTGGAGACATCCACTCACGCAGAGTCCTCTAGAGATGGATGGAAGCACACAAAAGAAGCTGACAAATTGTTGGAGGATGTGAGAGAGAATGTGGGAGCACCATATTCTCAACACAGACAGAGGAGGTCACCTAAGAGGTACACTGGATACATGGCCCTTACTGGGGAATGTGCTGAGACCGAGCCATCTTCCTTTGAGGAAGCAGTGTAGCAGCCGATTTGGGTTGATGCTATGGTGGAGGAGTATGACTCCATAGTTCGTAATAGTGTTTGGGACATGGTTTCGAGACCAGAGAACAAGTCAATTGTGAGTTCCCGTTGGATTTACAAGGTAAAGCAAGCTGCTAATGGTAGTGTAGAGAAGCACAAGGCAAGATTTGTTTCCCGT
The DNA here is from genome assembly GCA_000404065.3 of Pinus taeda. Taxonomy (NCBI): domain Eukaryota; kingdom Viridiplantae; phylum Streptophyta; class Pinopsida; order Pinales; family Pinaceae; genus Pinus; species Pinus taeda. The sequence goes on along the minus strand of APFE030841292.1, from coordinate 40,195 downwards.
GGCTTTTCATAGGTCGGGAGGATCATGTTGCTGCAGTATATTTCGACAAAGGAGCAAGAGGTTGACATTTTTACAAAGGCATTGTCAAAGTGTAAATTTGAGTTCCATAGTGATAGGATTGGGATGGCAGATAATACATTTCTTGTTGAGAGGGAGCGTTGAAATATGGCAACAAGAATATTCCAATTTAATTTGTCCTTGAATTAAATTGTGAATTAAAATCGAATTTAGTCTTAACAGCTACTTGGAAAACAATTAATTAATTTATTTTAAATTAATTAGTTGGAGAAATTCAAGTTAGAAGTCTTTCTGAAG
>APFE030841292.1:0-24587 GCA_000404065.3 Pinus taeda | reverse complement strand
TGCTTAATGTACCATGTCAGTGTGTGATCCTACAACATGCTTACCAGCATTTCCTTCTTTATATTGTCATCCACAACTCCTTCTGCTTCCCATACAACTTTTACTATGAACAAAAATTGGTCTGGATATTCGTTCCCTACTCCTTTGAACACCGAAAATTTTATCACACTCGCCATATTGAACTATGGTGGTGGCAGAGGTGGTATGGGTAGAGATGGGGGTGAAGATGGTGAAACTGGTGGTGGTGTAGGTGGAGGTGGTATGTGCGGAATTCGCTACCTTATTAGACTGATCACACTTCTTGGTGAAACTTCCGCGAGCTCTTCCTCACTTTCTTGCCAAGGAAAAATTAAGGGGCTAGTTTCTATATCCACACTACCTTAATTTCTATAGATCCTCCCACTTCGTGTAGCCCCAAACATCAATTTATTCACATAACCTGCTTTTCACACATTAGCATCTTAGTCCAAGTGTTCAAAGTTTTAATGTACTTACCTCACGGTCCTTTGAGAAAGCATTGTTCTGCCTCATTGTAGTTGAATAATGTGTCTACTGTGAATTCAAAGATAAACCCCCTATAATTCAATCGAGCTAATGGTCCATAGCACATGCAATCTTATCTACTTATACTTCTAGTCTATGCACCAACTCTGGAGTCCACATAATAGGTTTGGCGAGCCTACACCTTCCTGACTGTGTACTAGCTTTGCTATCCACTCATAAAACTCAGAGGGGAAGGATGCAAAGAAAATTTCGTGTATTTCTATATGTAAGTAGTGCTCTAACCATTTTTCCTTCGATACTCGCGGATAACTATTTTCCTGCGCCGCAAACTCATGAATTTTTCTATCCAACCACCATTCAATTTCTTTCTTTGTCAGATTCCAATGACACGACATCAAACATCCCTTATGCAGATCCCAGTCATGACAACAGAACCATTTGTTGGCTTGTTGGGTCCTGAACGAGGTTCGGAGTTGATTTAGCCAAACAAATCCCGGTACTACTAGCCCTTTCGGCAACAGTCCATGGAGAGTAGACTGAGGTCTCACCTGAAGCAGCATGTGAGGATGCCAGAACTAAGTTTTCACACCCTAGATATGTATGATGGGTTCAAGTGGTCCGTAGTTCGACCCTATGCACACGTCGCTACGTGCTTACCCATACTTCACGGTCCGAGATGCTGCCTTTGTGTAGCCCTACTTGGAGCTGAATGTTGTTATTATCCAATGTCATACTAGTATTCCATGGTTAGTTGATTAACTTAGCTTATTTGCATGTGTAAAGCATACTTAGCAATATAATTGATTCATACAAGTGTGTGCAGTAAATAAATAGTATAATTGCAATTCATATCAATAAACAATAACCCAAGAATAGATACACAGATTTAAGATAAAACTTCTCTTTATTATTATCTTCCTTCAGTTACAGACTCGACTTTGTTGTACGCACTTAGCTACAGGGGTCCGCACACTCAGTTGTGGACAATTAGGCCTCTACGCACTTAGTTGTAGAGCCTTCTCCTACCCTACAACCCAAGACACACTTTACACTTGCTTTATGCTTCTAATTTTCTATCTCATGCTTCCTTAGATGTCCCTTTTCCACTTAGAGCCTCGCTCTGTTTATACAATCCCATGGTCCATGGACCATGGGTAGGCTGACATTATATTACAAGATTAGGGCGGACAGCCCTATGACTCTAACATACTTCTGCACTCGCAGTTCATAGAGATTTACAACCATATTAGACCAAAATTTGGGCTTTGTGCCCCAAAACATGCCGTGGGGGGATTCCATGCCCAACATTGTGAACTGCAGAATACTTCCCAGTGAACTGAGAAGTATGGGCAGGCAATCTCCCCAAATGTTGTGTTCGGTGTATTATGTTTACAGGGCGGCAGACTCAGCTCCCTATGGATAAGGGATTACAAACCTAGTGAACGACAATTGCTAGGTTTAAATACGTCGGAACACGTCTCTAGCCTAGACCACTAAATATGAGTGTTAAGTTTCAATGCTTCCTTAAGTTAATTCAATAAATTTTAACAGTTGATCTTGAATTAGGTTTCAATTACAAGGCCCTATCACTGTCATCTGATAAAATTCCTACATGCAACTATATGAGAAAAGAGATCTTTGTCTTCGATGAAAGTTAACACTAATTGAGAGATAGGGAATGCAAAATCAATGCAACAATCAAAGAATGAAATATTTCTCTAATAAATCCCCTAAATGCACTGAATCTTCCTATAACAACCAAAGAAGTTTCATTACATTTCCAATGCTTACGATGATGCAATTCTAGCTTCTCAATGACACTACTAATGCAATATTTTCGCTTAAGTAAAATAGAATGATGTTCTTCATTTCATAAAATGCAAAATGAATATTTCACATAAAGCACTTGAATGAAAGTTTTTATAATTCTGAACAAACAAGCATCGATCAAATCCAAAGCATGATAAATGAAACTAAAAGCAACTTCTTCCCTGAATCGAACAAACCAAACACATAAATGCTTCAATCGACAAACCAAGAAATGTAATCTATGCTTGGAACGAGAAAAGAGACACTCGAAATAAGAGGACAAATGAGACTCTCTCACTCATTCGATTGAAAATGAAGTAATGAAGATGTTGCAACTGAAAGATGGATTAAATAAAGCAACAAATCAGAAACTTGACATAATGAGTAAATAAGCAAATGAATGGTAATTGACCTAGATGCCCTAGGGTCATAGAAACCATCCAAAAACTCAAAAAATCAAGCAAAGAAACTTCAAACCAATCAATCAATGAAAAACTAGAAAACAAAGAATTCTAGTCACTTCTAGGCAGAAGAGGAGAGTCTGAGGGTCAAGGCACATTGGCATTGGAATGGGAGGAATTCTGATTTTTTATTAACTCAGAGAACTACACTACTCCCTAACTGACAACTAGCATTGGTTTACATGATCGACACGACTGGCTAGACTACAACTAGTGCTAATAGGCTAATCGATGCGACTAGCCAGGCTACAAGTAGCATTGATCGACGGATTCAAAGAAAAAATAAAAAAGAACTTCACACAGGGCCAAACTTAACACATCAAATAGGCTAAGAGGTAGAAATTAAGAGAGCAAGACACATTGTCATGATCTAGGGGAAACCTTGATCTTCACCCATAGGAATCAATGTGACTGCCTAACTGACAGCATGTGCCAAAAGGGGGTCAGCGCAACTGTTTTTGAGAAACTCACACTGATCAACGCGAATGTAAAAAAAAACCTTGTTGACTGAGGATTCAAGGAAAAAAATAAATTTTTTCAAAGGCTAAGACTAGACTTGCCACTATCAATTTCAGGCTTAGAGTAGTAAACTAGGCAAGGTAGAGAACACTAAAGGGAAATGGTGATAATAGAAAATTTCACACAAAATCGTAAAATGACAATCAATTAAACAAAAGGATTGGCTCCCTAGTATGATCAACAATTTGTGGTGCAGCTAAATTCTTAGTGCAGACACAAACAATTCCTCTAGCCCGAGAGAGCGGGTCTAGCCACAAATTAACAATCTATGGAAAATCTCCTTAAGATAGAATCAATTAAGAGGGCCAACCTCTTAGAACGCTATTCCGCTTGGTGATGATCTTGTAGAAATTCCCACTATAGATCAACAGATTATGCAATATACTAAAGCAAAATACAAGATCTACTTCCACAAAAAACTTTTCGAAAGCTTAATCGAATATGAGAAAGATTAATGAGAACACATATAACTGAGAATGAGAAATAAATCACACATGAAACACAAAAGAATACTATGGGGAAAGCCTCAGCTAAAAACCCTGCTATCTGTGTTATCATACAAGTGGAAATATCTCAAGATTACACAAATCTTTAGCTCTCAAGCTATCCAGCTCTCAATACAATCCCTCACTGTTGCTCATAGATAGAATAGACAACACATATTCCTTCCTTCAGTCCTCCAAGCATCCTATTTCCTTATGCAGTTTCTCCTGGGTCCTCAAGCTACCACCTGTGTGTAATAGTCCCTCACACACTACTCAGACCTCTGAAATAACTACACAATCTTGAAGGAGATATTTCCCTCTGCATGGATGAGTTTCCTATATAGGAAAATTCCTCCAACTGATAGTACACTATCCCTTCCTTCATTCTCAACTGGGCCTCTGATTGAACTGACATGCATGAGTTATTTATGAGAGAATATTTATTTATCTAAAGTGTAGTAGTTACATGCATGCATGCATTAACTAATTGAACTTACAATCAATTCCACAAACTATTGGAACTAATCTAACTGGACTTAACTCAATTAACTAAGCTAACTAATTACAACAAAAAGTACAACTCATCTTGATCTCCTTTAATCAAGGGATAACTTGCTCAATCAATGGAGAAACTGTTGCATGTCTTCACATAGACTTCATGTTTGATTTTCTACAACTAATTAACTCAAGTTGAATTAATTAATTATTTTACAAACAGCTACTAAGATCAAATTCGAATTTTACTTCGCAATTTTAGTTCAAGTACTAACTAAAATTGGAATCTATCCCGAAATGTTATTTTTAGCCATGTTATTTATAGCACTTCAATTTTTCATTCCTTGTTGTACCTGAACAACTATTTATAGCAGTGTTATTTTTAGCACTTCTATTTTTTGAATTTCTTGTTGCCATTTTCAACACTCCCTCTCAACAAGAAAGGCATTCAACTTGAACCTGATTCTAAACCTTTGGAATGTTCTGCATGCAACACTTCTCTCAAGTGTTGTTGCTCCAGCAACTCTAGAAACAAAAAAATCTCCTAGCTGACCTCCCTGTTGGGCTAAAAACATCCTCTGATGTTGAAGCTTTCTCTGCCACTGACAAGTGCTCCCTCTATGACCTTTCAGTTGCTACAACACTCCATGCATCTCACACTATTGCACACCTCCCAGTGCCATCCTGCACTGGTGCAACACTCATGTGCCTCTTGCATTGTTGCATCCTGCTAGCTCTGTGTTGTCTTGGGATTCCTGCACTGTAGTTCTCTCTGCCGCTCCATCTGCATCTGTCTCTACCCACTCAACCAGTCTTGCTACTCCTCATCGGGGCTCCCGTAACAAGGTCTAATCAAAGAGGTTGGGTACCTCAATTTTCATGCCCCTATTCTAGCCTTCTTGGGACTGTCACTCTGCATCACCCCACCTCCAATCTGGAGGTATGGATGCATGTGATAGCTCTGCCCACTTGGCTCAAAATTTCCCCCTACTGGAGGTCTCTACATGAGTAGATGTCTCTACTCAATCTCCTCTCAGCTTCTCTAGTTGTGGCTACTCCACAACCTCCTAAAGCTGCTTCACCAATTGTGGCTTCTCCACAATTGTCTGAGACTTCTTCTGGCACTACATGTTGAGAGGTAATGAACTCTCCCTCTCAATCAGCAAGTCTCCCTCAGTTACCTTGCTCCTCAAGGCTTTGCATGCATCTTAAACCTCAAGAGCATACAGGTTCTTGACTCACGAACCGATTTGATTCACCTGTCTAGTGGTGATGTGTCAAAGGAAAACCTTTCCCTTATTGAAGACTACGTCATAGCCTTTGTCTTCTAGCATTGCGATCGACACCAAATTTTTCCTCAGTCCTGGTACATACTTGACATCGGTCAAGGTAATGCGAGCTCCATGCTCCCTCTGAAAAATAACTATGCCTATACCTGAGACACTATATTTTTCATCATTACCCGTCGCTATGTGTATATAGAGATATTTCTCCTCCAAAGTACTGAACAAACTCTTGTCACCGATCATGTGGAAAGAAGCTCCACTATCAAGAAACCAACAACTTCCCACCATGGATGAAACCATGCATGTGAAAAGTGTGAAATCCGACTCGAACTGTGAGGCTAGTGCCTCACCTTCTGATCCTTCCACAGATCCCTTCTTGGATTTCCTTAGTGGACAATTTGTAGCAAAATGGCCCACTTCATGACAATGAAAGCATCGCACTTTTGATTTGTCAAACTTCTTCCCTCCATGGAAAGAACTGGATTTGGAATGAGAATCCTTCTCCTTCCCTTTCTTTGCATTACTCGCTAAGGAATAATTTTCTTCATCTTCTTTAGGAAGATCCATCTCTAGTGCTTCTCTGTATCTCCTCCTGCATCAGATCCGACCAAAGTCGTTCCTAATCTGGTAGTTTCTCTCTTTCGTTTACTAAGTCTTGGTAGCTATGCTAGCTCTTAGGAAGACCGAGGAGTGCAAGACTCACCATTTCATCATCAGCGCTCATGATCCCTACACTTCAAAGCTCATAGCTGTAGGTGGTGAGCTTGTTCAAATATGTAGAGATCGTGTCACCCTTTTCACACATGATTTTCCAAAGCTTGTCTTTCAGTGCCAACTTCCTTTGATCACTGCTATTCTGATATAGATCTTTCAATGTTTTCCACATCGAAAACGGTGTCTCCTTCCCATGGAGACTCGAGACTATGTGGTCTCGAACTCCCTCCAGAAGGATTCTCCTTGCTCTAGCCACACATTTCTTCCATTCTACCAATTGAGTAGCATCAGTCAGCTTGGGGACTTCCTGATCAATGAAGTCCTTTAAACCGTTATCCTCTAATACTGCTTCCATGTGATCCTTCCAGGCTATATAATTCGAGCTACCATCAAGGGCATACTCGAGTCTTAAACCGCTGAATGCCATTGGTGAAATTGAGATGTGATAAGAACTCGATTTCCATATTCAGGAACCAAAAACTTCTAACTTCTCCTTCTTGTATATTGTTCTTCACCTTGATCACCTTTGCTCTAATACCATGTAGAAATTCCCACTGTATATCAATAAATTATGCAATATACTAAAGAAAAACACAAGATCTACTTCTACAACAAACATTGCAAAAGCTTAATCGAACATGAGCAAGATCAATGAGAACATGTATAACTAAGAATGAGAAATCAATCACACATAAAACACAAAATAATACTTTGGCGAAAGTCTCAGCTAAAAACCTCGCTATCTATATTATCATACGAGTGGAAATATCTTAGGATTACACAAAGCTTTAGCTCTCAAGCTATCCATCTCTTAGTACAATCCCTCACTGCTGCTCATAGATAGAATAGAAAACACATATTCCTTCCTTTAGTCCTCCAAGCCTCCTATTTCCTTGTGTAGTTTCTCCTGGATCCTCAAGCTTCCACTTGTGTGTAATAATCCCTCACACACTGCTCAGACCTTTGAAATAACTACGCAGTCCTGAAGGAGATAATTCCTTCTGCATGGACGAGTTTCCTATATAGGAAAATTCCTCCAACTAATAGTACATTGTCCCTTCCTCTGATTTCAACTAGGTCTCTGACTGAAATGACATGCATGAGTTATTTGTGAGAGAATATTCAGTTATCTGAAGTGCAACAGTTACATGCATGCATGCATTAACTAATTGAACTCACAATCAGTTCCACAAACTATTGGAACTAATCTAACTGGACTTAATTCAGTTAACTGAGGTAACTAATTACAACTCTAAGTACAACTCGTCCTGATTTCCTTTAACCAAGGGATAACTTCCTCAATCAATGGAGAAACTATTACATATCTTCACATAGACTTCAAGTTTGAGTTTCTACAACTAATTAACTCAAGATGAATTAATTAATTATTTTACAAATAGCTACTAAGATCAAATTTGAATTTTACTTCTCAATTTTAGTTCAGGGACTAACTAAATTTGGAATCTATCTTGAAATGTTATTTTTAGCAATGCTATTTATAACACGTTCATTTTTCATTCCTTGTTGCTATGTCCAACATTGGTACCTGAACTGCTATTTATAGAAGTGTTATTTTTAGCACTTTTATTTTTAGCATTTCTTGTTGCCATTTTCAACAGATCCTACTTCCTCACTCCAACTATCTTCCATTTCCTTCATTCGAATATCTGAAACAATAAAACAACAACAACAACAAATGTGGCAGCATGAAATATTATATTCAACCTACTTAATAGGTCAAGGAACATTAAGCCATAAAGATGTAAAATGACACTTCATGTAGGAAATCAATCGATAGTTGCATTAATATAAATCAGAAAGAGATTACAACGATGCCTTGACATTGCTGGTCTCCTCCGACGTATTCGGGTTCCCACACTTCTACTAGCACTTCATGGATATCCCTATCAATGGAAGTTTTAAGGCCTCTTTCCCTCTAGTTTCAAACCAAACCAAAATCACACTATTCTCCCTCAAACACACACTAGAAAGCTACAACTATAAATGACTTGTCGGTTATTCAAACTTGTTCCAAAACTCGAACTATCTTTTTCTTGGGAAAAAGAGAGGTTTATATAGCTTAGATGGATGGGAGATGGTTACTCTCATCATGGGAGAAGGCCTCATCTCTTGAGGTTGTTCCATCCTAATAGGGGAAAGGAGCTGAAACTAATTTCCTCGGCTCTATCTGGCCCAACTATCTACAAGACTTTTGTTACGAAGCTTCTAGACATGGAAGCTTTGGCTCCTTATTTAAAAAACCTTCCAAAATATGATTGGCATGACTAGAAAAGGGCTCAATCACTTTGATTAGAACGAGGGTTACTTTTAACCTTTGTAAATCAGTACGAGGAGAAAACTGGCTAGTAGCACCAGTCTTGTGAACTGGGACAGAGGAAAAATTCTTGGGACATGGTGTAAAGGGGGATTATTCTGCTCATGAAGAGGGACATATTGGGAGTTTCTTCGTGATGGGAAAGCATGTAGAGTACAATGTATAGGTCCTCCAGGATCATAGATGGGGAGTACAGGGATAGTGAAAAAATGTTGTGTAACACACCCCTGCAACTTATGTAAGCATCAACATTAGCTAGCCATGGCCTTCCAAGGATGAGAGGATAACCATTGAATTTGGTATTTGGCTGGAGAACTAAGAAGATAGCAAGGTAGTCCCAAGAATCAATGGAGACCTTTACATCCTCATCAACTCCCTCAAGAGTTACTTTGGATCTGTTTGCAAGTTGCAATACTATTGTGGTATTCCTCAATCATCCTTGTAGATTTAGTTTGAGAATGGTATTCTTAGTAATTACATTGATGGAATCCCCAAGGTCAATCAAGATGTGGGGGACAATGATGCCATCAATCTGCACATCTACCACAGGACTTCCAGGGTGTAGATACTTTGGGCAAGTCACTCTCCCCAACATTAAGTCAGACAATTGTATAATGATATTAATGGTAGGGGTGTCTTTATTTATCCTCCAAGTATGTTTGAAGCATTTCTCCATGATTACTTGTTATAGATGGGGACATCCTTGATGGCTTGGAGGAGTGGGATTTTAACACACAAATTTTTCAATTCTCCCTAATGTTCAGTCTCTTCTAGGGCGTGTTGTCTAAAATGGATCAACCTTTTAGGAAAAGGAGGTTGATTGGCTTTATGAACATTCTCTTCCTTTTCCTCTTCGAGCTCCTCAGGTGGAGATGGAGGTTGGTTATCTGGAAGCACTCTTCCAAATTTGAGGTTGATTTCTTGAATTTCCATAGCATAGGCTAGGTGGGATGTCTCTCCACTATAGACCTATTGTGTCTGTTTGTTGTTTGCATTCAGATTTGGTTGTGCAGGCATCTGAGGTTGCTTAGGTGGAGTAGGATGAAGTAGTTGTGGTTGAGATGGAGGCGGAGAAAGTAAGGTTGGATATTGGTTGAATGGGGGAATCCACCCCTATGATGGGGTATTCCACTGAGGATGTGGAGGAGCATATGGCTGAAATGAATGATTAGCAGGTTGGGAAGGGTATTGAGGTGCATAAGACCAAGGAGAAGGCGTGGACCATGAAGGATGAGTAGGAGAACACTAAGGGGAAATGGATTCATTCTTATTCGTATTGTAATATGAATAGGACGACCTTTGCATGCCCTGCTAGTATGGTCAAGGTGCTTGTGGCCTCCATTGGTTGATATAATAGATTTGCTTAGCCCCACCTTCAGCTCTTTGATATACAAATATCGATCCAGGAAGAGAAGGGAACTTATCTGTGGAGTGGTTTTCCTAACAAACTGAGCATACCTCTATAAAATTCAATGGACATTAATTTCTAGGATGCATCTAGGGCCAAATATAGTTAAGGATCTCTCTACTTCCTCCTGCTTCCTCTTGATTTGTATGGTGTCCATTTGCTGAGAAAGGGTATGCCAAATTTCACTTTTAATGTCTTCCAACGTGTTTCCAATTTCACTCTTGATAGATGTTTTGGAGGAAGAGGAACTGGGCAAAGCTTGGTTGGCCCTACTCTTATTTCTAGCAGACCTGGAATGATTTTCAAAAAATGTCTTGATATCATCATAATATATTTGATAGATGTCCCCTCTAGGTAACATGTTTACGGTTTCTAGGATATCTTCCTTGATCCCTCTAAGAAGGACTAACTTGAGTGATTGAAGATCAAGGGTGCATCTTACCCTTATATAGATGAGTTGGAACCTTTCCTCATAATCCTCAAAGGATTCATCATGTCCCAAGGTCATTATGAAGATTTCCTCTTTGGTGTCCTTGGACCTAAAAGAGTCCGTATACTTGTCATTGAAAGATTCTTGCATTTGAGCCCAGGTAGTGATGTTGTCCCCAGGTAAACCCATGAACCAGCATAACGTTGCATCCTTAAGGGTGGATGGGAACAACTTCAACTTCTGGTCATCAGAGATATAATCATAATTTCTATAGATGATAGAAAACTCAAACAAAAAGGTATCAGGGTCTTCTGTGGTTAAGCCATGGAAGTGAGGAAGGGCAGAGAGGCTTATGTTTTTCATCCTATAATCTCCATTAGTCTCTCTAATTGGAAAAGCACCCTCATTTCTATTTTTAGTCTTATTTATGTTTTCAACCATGGTGTAAGTGTGTGGAATAGTTTCTTCTTCTTCTTCCCCAATAGGTTCTTCAAAGATATTTGGTTGCTCATCTAATGGGTCCTCTAACTCCCCCACAGTCAGAGAGGGAAGATGACAGTCACTGAAGAAGAGGGAAGGTTGAATGTTTGATGGTGTGGGGGTATTTGGAAAAAATTTCCCTAAATTGTCTCTACTCCTACGAGGCATGAAATATTTTTCTTTCCTTTTATGTTTTTTTTCAAAATTAATTATAAATAAGAAAGGAAAGTAAAATAACATCTACCTACTGAAAGTAAATTAGAAAGAAATGAAAAAATTACATCTACCTAGACACCTCCATGACAACGGAACCAAAAAGTGATGTGCTTGAGTATTATAGAAAGGATGTTGCAACTCCCAGGGCTACCAACTTTACTTTCTCAACCCTGGGTTTCGTACAAACTTGGAGGTGAAAGTGTTATACACACATCAGATGCAACATTCTACTCATGTCACTTCTCAATTGGGGCACTAGACCACGAGTATTCTAGACTAGTCTTCTATTGACTAGAAGGAATCTGACTACCATAGTGAATCTAAAGCTAGTTCTAATGCAGGAAAGTAAATGATTGCCTATTTAGGAAATGAAAGTTACTGAATGGTAAATGCTATGAAATGCCATAAATCATCTAGCTAGGAAATTACACAAATTACTTACAGAAAGGAACTATGCTAACCTTGCAATTTATCCTATAGCTATTAGGACTGTTTGGAAATGGAAATTTGCTCTATCATTCTAGGAATCATACATACATGCACTAATAATCTCATTTTACATTTGCAGAAAAAGCATATTTTAATTGCTAAATTCAGAAATATAAACGCTATGTTATTTTGTTCGATCTTGCAGGAGGAAAAGGAATGGGAAGGTTGGTCTAAGTGGCATTGATGGGCATGAAATCCAAGATGAGGGCCTAACATGCTCTTATACTATCATCTTTGGTCAAAACAATGTCAAACAGGATGCTACAGGAAATTGCTACAGAATGTCCTGATATGCTACATGATGTCTTGGTTTGCTATAGGAAGTTAGATGAAGAGCTTTAGCAGGGCAATAAAAGTGAGGCGAGGTGCTGGAGAGATGTATGATGGTGATAGAAGGTGTAGGGAAGGTGCACATTACCAAAGACTAAGACCAACACTCCAAGGAGGTTAGATTTCCCTAAGGTGGCTTGCTCACGGTGGCTGCAAAATAAAGGTTCAAACTATGGGCTGGTGTGCCTTGGTAAAAGGTGGAGAGGACCTAGCTGAAGCTAGTTGTATGAGTTCCTCCCTACAGATCAACAATTCCTACAATAAAACTTGTTTTTCTTTTCATTTATGCATCACTACATGTCAACATGGAAAAAATGAATTGAATTTGATAAAGTTGATTTATCTATTGTTAAGAACTAGATCTATAAAAAGGAATGCCTTTTAAAGCTACATCAAACTTAAGGAAACGTGATAACAACTACAGGGGCTTCCCAGAAATCATAAAGAGTGATCTAGGTTAGAATGAAACCTAAGATATGTAATGACCAAAATACAAACTCTGTTCTTGGGGCTGTGAGAGTGGGGCCCTCTAATCATGATCCCATGAGGGAGATGAGATAGAGGAAACTGTCACAAGAATTTCTAAAGTGTTTTCCTTCACTACTACACCATTGATCTACCTCTTCAAACTAATGGAAACTAGGTTAATCAATAATTCAAATACTTTCTAAGCTAAACAAAACATAAATAAACTTCAGAAGCTAACTATCATTTTATTCTAAGAATACAAATACAAAAAGAGGAACTTCTACTCCTAGGGTTGGGTCCTAACCCAAGAGCTTCAACCCACTAAGTCAACTCAGTGCTGGATCAAGGTAGAATTTTTCATTATCATTGAAATGTCAAATACAACATAACAATCATGGTCACAGTATTTTAGCTCAGAATGGCCTCTTAGCTACAACAAAAAATTTAATCCTAATGAGTCCCTTGGCTCTCTTATTTATACAAAACTAGAGTTCCCAAAGTATCCCTAGAAAATAGGGAGACTTTTCTCCCTAACTCAAGAATGACCCTTTCTTAACTCTCACTGGATTGGCTTCCAATGGACTTGGCTTGCCTGGATTCTAGTAACTCCAAGTTGATGAGACATGGTGGAGGAATCTTCGAATGATTTGAGGAGTTAAAGAGGGAGACCAATCTCCTAAAATATCTCTTTCTTTCCCAATTTGAGTTCGTGCACTTAATACAACCCAAAACTGCTCCAATTCTTGCATTTTATACATATTAGGCCACATGATATAGTAACTCACCTTCACCCTTATCACTAAGAAAAATATAACAAAATATGTAAATAAATGTGATAAATTTCAATTTTAATAAGCTAGAGAGTGGCATTGTGATGCATATAGTTTACCTATTGATGAGCCTCATCAAGGAGTTCCAGGTTGGGGAACGGGTGTACTTCTACATTAAACTGAAGAAGAGATCCTTGTGGTTTGGATCATGTGCCAAGCTGGCACCACGATTTTCTGGACCTTTCAATATTATTGAGAGGATCATACTAGTAGCCTATCAACTTGCACTGCCTCCGATAGTGAAATTAAATGATGTTTTCCATGGGTCATTGTTTAAGAAGTATGTTAAATATGTTAATCATGTGATTGACTGGTCTATATTGCAGGTGGAGAGAGATGGAGAATTCTAGCTGGAGCCTTAGTGTATACTGCAAAGACAGGTGCTCATGCTCTAGAACCAAGCAATCAAGCAAATTAAAGTGTAGTGGATGCACTTTGGGCCCAATGAAGCTACATGGGAGATGGCAGATCAAATGCAGCCTATGTATCCTTCATTATTTGTTGGTTGAGGCAAAGTAGTTTTGGTATGATGTTTGGTATATGTTTTGGCATATGTTTCAGTGATATTTTGATATACATACATCTGTATATGGCTGTAAATACTACCATGAGCTAAGCTACAAATCTCCAATAAGAGTTATGGGTGTCATGTCAATATAGTTTTCATGTTGTTATGTTGGTTTTCTTTTCACCAAGGTGATCATTGTAAATATTGCATCGAGCTATATTATAAAGCTCCATGGAAATATGTTTGAATCTTCTTAGAAGTTTTGTTGAGGTATAGGTGTGGTTGAACACCAAGGAAAATGTCCCCCAAGGGGGAGGGTTCTGTAACCCCTTGGTGAAAATTCCATGTAATTAAAGTTAATAAAGGAAAAAATAATAACCATAGTTGATAGGACACTTATTCCAAGATGAATGTTGGGCAAGACATCCTAGTGTGGGTTTTCATTGATTTATTATGGTTAAGGAAATTGGAAAAGGAAATGGCAAAGGCTTTGGAAAGGAAAAATGGAAGTTTTGGCACATTTATTTATGAAAATAATGGAAATTACAAGAAAAGAAAGGTGAAAGGTCACAGGTTGCATTTGAGGAGGAAAACGAAGGAAATAAATGGAAAATGAAGAAAATAGAGGCCTAATTGATAAAAAGGCTTCTGAGGATTAGTTGATAACTTTTGTCAGTTTAGTTTTGGAGCTCTCTCATTATTCTCTCTCTCTCTCTCTCTCTCTCTCTTGGACGGTTAGAGTTTTCTTGGAGCACGGTTGGCATTGGATCAACAAAGGAAAAGAAAGAAAGAGGAAGGAAGGAATGAGTAAGTATCTATTTGCATGCGTGTTTTCCTTTCTAGATTTCGTATGCATGGTATTTCATGTGGTTATTTAATTTTATGGCATGGGATTTTCTAGGTGTGACAGTGTTTTCAACCTATATTTGATATTTCTAAATAGTCATGGTGTGATGGGGTTCTCATGTTTTGGGTGAGCTGGATTTTCAGATGGATTTGAATATAAGTGAGGTGGATCTCTGAAATAAAGAACATGTCACCTAGTAATCCCTTACTTGGTCCGTGGATTGCGGTAAAGGCACTGGCCTAGTGACCCCTAAACCGAACTATGGGTTTCAATAAAGCCAAGGATTGTGTGCCTAGGAATCCTCAAACGATTAATGGTGGGATATACAGTAAATACTAGAGGTGGTTTCCCTCTATTAGTCCTAGGAATACTTTCTGGTGAATGGTTGGATATACGGCACAACCTAGAGGGTGGAGTCTCAATTTAGGGCCTCGTGATCCTTGAATTGGACTATGGATTGTAGTAAACCCTGAGAGATGAGGATATAGGAAAATTCCTCACAATGTAGGTTAAGAAATATGGTGGTATCCATGCTTGTTTTTTCCTAGTGTTCTGGTGGAGATCATGGTAAATCCTGTTATTACATGTTTATTGTTTGGTCTAGTGACTCAGTGTGGATTGTGGTAAAGCCTAGTTTCTATTGATGAGGGTGAGGCGGTTTAGCCTCAAGATGAACTGGTTGGTTCTTTTAGGTTAAGTCCCACATTCATGCTTGGAATATGGCATGAGAGTGATTGGCTAAAGAGAGATTTGGCTCAACCAATCTATGGTCAGGTTGAATGTGATAGTGTTATGTAATAAACTCACAAAATAGAATAAGAGATAGATCAACGACTTTAAAATTAGCCTCTTCGAGGGGGTAACCTCCTTTACATTACACAAATGAACAATTATTTTATGATACAAATGACAAAAAATCCTTTCTATATATAGGAGTCTAAGGGGTCACAATATAATAAGAGCTGACATAACAATAATAATGTAAGGACACAACAATAATAATAGTTGGCTTCTATGGGGAAAATTAATAAAAATATGGGGACAACATTGGCACAACAATAATAATAAGGGGCTACAATGACAATAAAAATAGGGGAATATACTAGGATTATAGGGACCCTCTCCTTCCAAAAAAGTGTTTTCCTCAAATGCTTGACTATGTTAGGTCCCTATAATGCTAGTGTATTCCCCCATTATTATTGTCTTTGTAGCCCCTTATTGTTATTGTTGTGCCCCCATTGTCCCCATATTGTTATAATTGTGCCCCATAGAAGCCCACTATTGTTATTGTTGTGCCGTTAAATTATTATTGTTATGTTGGCTCTAATTATGTGTGACCCCTTAGACTCCTATATATAGAAATGAGGTTTTGTCATTTGTATCATTGAAGAATTGTTTATTTGTGTAATGTAAAGGAGGTTCCCCCCTCAAAGAGGCTAATTTTGAATTCATTGATTTATCTCTTATTCTATTTTGTGCATTTGTTGCATAATAGGTAGTCCCATCCCAGGTTGGATTTTTAATTCATTAATAAGAGGTTCTTTCCTTTACATCTTATGTGTAAATGTATCGGTTTATATGTGGATCCTATGGCTAAGGCATCCTTGATATTTTTTTTGTTATTATGTTAGTTATAAGCATGTATTATGACAATGATGATGGATGTATCTCCTCATGTTTTGATTTGTAAATGAATGAACAATGTATCTATGACCTAATAGATGATAATTCAACTAATAATATAAGGGAAGAATGCTTCTTAGTGATTCTCTAATAAGTATTAGAGACCTATCCTTAAATCTGTTGTTTAAACATGTAGATTACATATTTGTGACATGTTTGACGAAATTCCTGTCATGGTTAGTAGGGGTCCAATCAAGTCCTTGTTAAATTAATTTCAATTGTATTATTATTCTATTGTTATCATTCAATTTTGAAAGTTTCATTGAGTTTTGGATAGTGACTTGGGCTCTAGGCATGAAAAAGTGGCACAAATACTAGAGTGAGAAGAACGAGTGTTGGGATGGGATACCCTAGGGTCAATTTTGGGGCAAAATCCCAAGTTTTATATAATTAAATGTAAAGTCTCCACAAATTGTGGTCACAGAGCGTGATAGTTTAAGAGTAAAAAATGGTTTTACCCTTCTTTATGTAAGTTAAGTCAGCTTTTTGAAGATCTACTCATGGTCCATAGAGCATGGGATTGTATAAATATGTGTGTCTTAGAGAGTCTAAGGGAGAGGATATGGAGGAATTTAAATGTAATGGGTCATTAGAAGGAATATCATAGAGGTCTTAGAGGAGGAAAAGTCTCTATAGCTATGTGCGTAGAGGCCTAGAGTAAAGTCTACAGCTGAGTGTGCAGACCCCTGCAGCTAAGTGTGCAAGGAAGTCTTCAGTCTGTAAGCTGAACTGAATATTAATAAAGAATATTATTACAAAAATTCCTATGTTTTACCTATTTATTTTTGTTATTATGAATGCACATTATGTCATGATGAATGATGGGTTTATGAAATAATGTTGTATTGATGCATGACTATACTGAATCTATACTATTATGTGAACACAATTGACATTAACGGTTTACGGAAAGAGTATATCATTGTATGTTAGATTTATTGAAAACTTAAGTAGATCTGAGTAAATATTGGGTTAAGAATAATCCTCGATGCGTGTAAGTAGTTAATTTACCTATTCAAGGTCCACAAAATCTAGTCATAGACCTTTGCGGAGGTCTAGAGGATGATTAAAGGAAGTTACATCAATAATCCATAAAGGCTTATCGATCTGCACGAAGGAAGATTGAGGGCACAAAATGGCATCACGTTGATCTCTAGGTGTGGAAACTTGGTTCCAGCATCCCCCCATACTGCTTCGGGTGAGACTTAAGTCTGCACTCCGCAGATTGATGTCGAAAGGGCCAGTAGTGTAGGGATTTGTTTCATGCAAGTAACTCTGAACCTAGGTCAGGACCCACTAAGCCAACAAATGGTTCCGTTGCCAGCACCCGGATTTGCATAAAGAGATGTGTGATGTTGCATCACTAGAATCCAACAAAGAAAGACATTGAGAAGTGGTTGGATAGAAGGATCCATGAATTCGCAATGCAAGAAAACATAAACCCAAACATGGAAAAATAATAGTGGTTGGACAGATATCTATACATAGAGATACACAAAATTTTCTTATGCACCTTCCCGATTGAACTGTACTACTAGATCGCTAAATTGGCAAACAACAAAGGAAGGTGGAGGCTTCACAGTCCAATAGTGTGGACCCTAGAGCTAATATGAAGGCTAGAATTTTCTTCTACACCTTCCGGAAGTCTTTGGTCTCCGTGACCTACACAACATCCTTTGTGGCCCAAAGGGAGGCAAATTGGGCAGCCTCTAACAATTGTTTGTCCACAGGAGGAAACTGACTATCCTCTGGTAGGTTCCAAGCCACTAGCATGATGGAGAGAAACAACAACTCGTAGTGGAAGGTTTTTCTCTCATAATCCCTACAGAGGTAGCGTGACCAATTGAACTAGATGCCCTCCGTGCACTGTGTAGCCAATGAAATGATGGGCGGCGGAACATCTTAGCACGACATTTTCTCATGACCTTAGCAACTAATATCTGTGTAGCAACTTGTACTGCGGGGTCGGTGATAGATGTGATGGAGTACCCATGTGGCTTCTTGACCAACTTGAACTTTTCCTTCATTTTCTTTGTTAGTTCATGCTCACTCGTCTTTCTGCCAAACTCCTTGGCCGGATTCAACCCTGAGTGTGGTAAGAGCATGATTCGGTGGATCATCATGTTTGTAATAGGGATCAACGCGATCGGCCACAAACATCTATCATGCACCAGGGTCATCAATTTCTTGATGACAATGAGGTTGACGTTGGAGTGGTGGTAGTGTGGAACACACAGTAGGTTCAACAACCCTGACTAATTCACTCCACGAATCCACTCTGCATGCTCCAATGCGGTGACACTTAATTCCTTGTAGTAGACCCTCTTCATATCATTCTCAGTTGAAAGGTCGGGGAATCTCTCATGGTCCAACAAATCCAAGTCTTTTAGTTTTAAATGGGGAATCTGTGCCAAGCACGGATCTTCAAAGGTGATGCCCTTTGGTAGCAGTGGCATGTTTAGGAGAAATTTTCCTACATCTGGGTCCCTAGGGACCTTCACTTTTCCCATACGTGGAGGGATAAAATCCAGCAACTTGGAGATAAGCTCCACACCCTGAGCATCTATATCCTTTGCGCTCTCATCCACCTCCAAATCTATACCACTTTCCCCTTGTCCTTTGCCAGTTTGTTTTCCATCTTCTGGGCTTGGGTAGTAGCATGCTTCCTTTGTGACTCATGCACTAGCATGGGCTTCTTCTTATTGTCCTTCTTGGGCTTTGGGACTTCTCACACCGATGTAGGTTTCGGCCTATATGACCTCAGTGTTGTAGGCATAGCAGTTGGAGCCTCCACACTCACAACTTCCAGAACCACTGCCTCAGAAGTGACATCTCCACCAGTACTCATAGTTTCTGGTGGATTTGGTCCTAGCATATTTTCTAGGATTAATGTCTAATTTACTTTTGATAACTTGGAAAATGCATAGCTCACAACTAAATCCTTCCAATATGAGTGATTCATACACAATCAATAGCACAACTCAATAAAAACTCTAAGGATGCAAAGTGTTTTTTGCTTAATGACCACACGTAATTTATAGGTGACTCAAATTCAAATTCGACCATTCCCCCCAAACTCCATCTATAAATTTTGATTTGGTGGCAGATCTCCAAAGGCTTAAGCCTTAAATGGCTTAAATTCCATTGCCCCCCCCCTCCCCCCCCACTCCTCTTAACCGTCTCCTGGAAGTCAAATCATGAACAGTGACTATAACAATCATTTTCTGGTTGTGTTGTATGGTATCTTCCCTGAGAGTGCATCTCCCTTCGTGCGCCTTCTGATGTTGTGACATTACCTCTTTTTGCGCAGTCCCTCTGTGGCATAGTTCCACCAGCTGGACAATGTATTTTATAGAACCGCGCTTTCTTGTAGCTACCTGGAGCACTAAGACTATGCTACCATCACATAGTCGTTGGGCTAGATCCCTTGTGTATGACTTCAATTGGATTCCATTTACTTGTAACAGAAATGGATCTCCATTCAAATTCATGAGCTGAACTGCTCCACCATCTATAATTTCTTTGATGACATATGGTCCTAGCCAATGCATATAAAACTTCCCTAGAAACTCAGCAAACTTACTGTCATATAATAAAAAAAAATATTTACCTTTAAGGTGCATAGTTTGATGTTCCGATTGTGCCAAGCTTTCTCGTGTTCCTTCTAAACCTACTGATGGAATCTTGCAAAAAATCAATCTTCCTCGAGCTCCATTAACTACATGAGCCATTCTCCCATGAAAGTGCTACGTGTAGACTAGGCACAATGTACTCCGTAGGCATCACAACTTCTACCCCATAGACCAACCTAAAAGGTGTTTGACCAGTAATATTTTTACAAGTAGTTTTGTAAGCCCATAATACTATTGGTACGCACATGTCCCAATCATTCCACTGTGCATTGCAAACCTTTGTCAGTGCATTCTCCAATATCTTATTAAAAGCCTCAACTGTTCCATTAGCCCGAGGATGATATGGCATACTCTTCTGATGGTAAACCTACAACTCTTTTGTTAGCATGTTGATCGTTTCATTAAGAAAATGCATACCACGATGACTCATCAAAACCTTTTGGAAACCAAACCTAGTAAACACATATTCAAACAAAACTTTTGTTGTTGTTGCCCCTATACAATCTTTCACAGTCTGTGCCTCTACCAATTTGGTCAAGTACTCTGTCACAATGATGATATAATGCGCACTAGTTTTCTTGCTCGGGGGTTGAATTGGTCCTACAAAATCAATTTCCCATTTCTCAAATGGTTGTAATGACACCTGTGGATTTAGAGGAATCTCATCCCTCTGCGATGGTATGCCTATCCTCTTATATGCATCACATGCATTACTATATGCTTTAGAGTCTTTATGCAACGTCGGTAACCATAGCCCAACGCGCAAAATTTCCTGTGCTATTTCTTTCCCTGCATAATGCCCTCCCGCAGCTCCTACATGAGCTTCATCGAGGATATTGTTTCTCTTAAAATCAAGCACATAATGTTGAAGTATTTCATCCAATCCCATCTTATACAAACGACCTACAATGACCGAAATGTCTGTTGCGCTCACCGCCAATTATTTCTTCTCTTGACTGGTATAACCCTGTGGAGCCGTTCCTGTAGTTAGAAAGTGGATGTTGTCCACAAAGTGATTATCCTCTACATGCACTATGAAAAGCTACACATCAGGCATCCCTTCCTCCAAATTGGTAGGATCCTCTCATATTTCAATGCGCGAGATATGGTCTGGTCTCGCGTTCAATATTCCTGGCTTCACAATTACTTCAAAATCATATTCTTGAAACAACAATGGCCATATGCATATTCCCCTGCCCCCAACATAGGCCTATTGACTAGATACTTTAATACAAAATGATCTGTGTGCATCTTGAAATGTTTGCCTAGCAGGTAATGTCTGAATTTTTGGAGCATTTACACCATAGCCAACCCTTCGCACTCTGTCGTCAAATAATTCTTTTTAGCTTTCGACAACCTCATTCTTGGAAATGTTATAGGATGATCCATCTCCCCTTCACATGGAATTATTCTTCTAGTTTGGGAAGATCAAGATCAGCGTGATAACCATTTTCTCCTTCAAGACATCTAGACTGTGTTGACATTCTTCATTCCAAAAAAATCTAGCATCCTTCTTTAGAAACTTTTCCATGGGTGTGGTAATCTGAGCATAACTCTTTATGAACTTCCGATAGTATCCAGTATGACCCATCATTGCAAAAAGCTGTTTGACACTTCTTGGCACCTCCAAATTTATTATGACCATGATCTTAGTAGTATCCACCATTAATCCTTGCTTGCACACCACATGACCCAACAAGATTCCAAAATGGATGTAGAATAATAATTTCTTCAAGTTTAGTGCAATCTGATACCTTTAGCATGTATCTAGCATCAAGCACAAATTGGCTACATGGCACTTTACCAGCCCAAACACTATAGAGTCATCGAAATATACTTCCAAGAATTTGTGAATGAAATCCTTGAACGCCACGATGACTAACCATGAGAATATCATCGACGCATTCTTAAGTCCAAAAGGCATCACTCTATACTGGAAACATCCCCATTTGTTCGTGAAGGTGGTCTTACTCCTGTCTTCTGGCATGATCTTAATATGATGGTATCTAGAGAACCGATCAGTGAATGAGTGGTCCTCTTGCCCTCCAACATTATCTAATACTTCATCTATGAATGGTGTTGGAAAAGGATCATGAACACAAGAATCGTTAAGCTTCCCAAGATCTACACAAATCTTTATTTTGTCCTTTTGCTTCTTTTCCTAAACTATCGTTAGACTCACCCAATCAGATTCCTCCATGGGTTCAATAGTACCTGATTCAAGCATCTTGTCCAACTCCAAGTGGACCTTTGCCTTGTATTTGGGATTAAGGCAATACAGACTCTGCTTAATCGGCTTCACATCCGATTTCAAGGTAATATTTAGTACACCCAAGTCTCCAATGATACCTTTCAAGTCTAAAAAATTTGTAGGGGACAAATCCTGATATTTGTAGAGCAACTCAAGGACCTTATTTAATGTGGGATCATCCCAATAATCCCCAATCTTCGCAAACTTTGGCTCTGCCTCAGTGCTAATGTTTACTTGCTTAGTTTTCAATGGCGTGGTGATGTATGGATTCTCTCTTTGCAATCCCTCTACCTCGTGGTGGCCTTCTATTTCTAAACTGTTAATATTCCTTGGATCCTTGTCATCTCCTTCAGCAGTCACATTATAGCATTCTAGTGCATGGCACAACTGGGTGCTCAAATCTGGTTGAATTATGTCCAAAGGATCCTGCAATATTTGGCAGATCACTGCCTTAAACTCTTGCAATGCCTCCTCAATGCTTTCGAACCCATATTCAAAGCTAAAGGTCCTTACGAATCCTTCTCTTAAGGTATCCCATTCTATAGTTCCATGGCGGAGCTCTGACTCCAAATACCAGTTCATAGGGATTATATCCAGTGTGTGACAGAATAAATGCACCCATTTATATTGTGGCTCCATTCCATAAACCTTAGTCCATTTGACCATGTGATCGTGTGGATCATTTGTCTTGTCATACTTCTCCATTAACCATACCTTAGGCTGACCAAACTGTGTTCTCATCATCCTTCTATAGTCACACCACTCATCAAAGTTGTCTTTGTGCGTACCCCACCACTAAGCAGGCATAGCACTCAGTACCTAGTCCAATGCCTAAAACCGGTAATCCTCTAGAACTTCTCTTTCAAAAGCATTAAAAAATTTATCCACGTCAGTTAAACCATCATAATAAGGAAATTTTCTTACCTTCGATGACACATAGTGCAGCAATTTGGTCATCATGTTGCAGCGTAGTGTGGATACTTCATGCAACCTATTTTGCCAATGTTCCAATTCCTCATCTGAATTCGAGGTATAGGAACTTTCATAGTCCCAAGCAATCATCCATCACCTATTAGATTAACCCAGTCTTGGTCTAGCACTATTATCTTATAGATCTAGTCCAAATCATTGTCGCTTTCCTCATAGTCACAAATCGGTTCAGTATAGCATGGTCCTTCTGCAGGGTCTAGTGGGACTACCACACGGAGCAATTTCCTCTCAAATGACATTATCCTCTTCTTCAAATTGATTACCTTGTTCATGCTAATATCCTAGTAAATTCTTAGGAGCACGGGATATGGATTGTTGTCATCAACAATCTCTATCACTTCAAAATCGGTCAGCGAGCTTGCTCCTTCTATATCTACGGTCACTCCATGCAATTGCCCCATAGGGATAATCTTCTATTGGTTTCCCATCCTCAATTGAATTAGGGACCACTACAGTGTAGGTCTCCCCATTCTTTCACATGTTTGTTTAGGAAAAACGTTCACATCTGACCCTAGATCCAAAATAACTGGGTCCATCTGATAGTGTCCTATTTCCGCAGTGAGTCTCATCTCGCGCCTTGTTTTCATCTTGTGTTTGCCTATTTTTCTGACTGCGTGGTGTCCTCCAGGTGCACCTTCCTTACCATCACACTTATGTATTACTTCTTGTAGCCCTTTTATAGCCTTGCTATCGCGCAACATCTTCATACACGTCTCCAAGAAGGTAGTAAGCATGGAGGGGTCAACTTCTTCAGAAAGCTTGTCCTGACTTACTGAGGTAGAGGCCTCATTGAAGATTTTCTTCGCTTCCATGAATGTTTCCTTTGTGCACTCTAGGTCAAACCAGACTTTTTTTTGTGGTGCCTTGCGGACCCATTCACTTTCTTTAGGAATTTGTTTCCCTTTATCATCACCAGACATCATTCCACTTTGTTGGGTTGTGTTATATTCTTTCCATGACTAACCTACGTGGTGAACCAATTGCGCAACGGAGGGGTCACACGGGGGCAACAGAACCCCTTATCTGGGGGGGTTTGAGGGGGGTGGGTAGCCCCCCTCTACGGGGTCCGGAGCAGTGCCCCGGGAATTTTTTTTTTGGACCCTATATGTTATGCTTTTAACCTGCAAAAGATACCAAAATAGAATATGCGAAGAAAAATACCCAGAACATAGAATAGTGAGAGTCAACAGCAAATATTTTATTATTCAGAAAGAAATGTTCACTGGCCTCTTTGAGGGGGAAACCTCCAACAGAGCAGAGCTCGATTCAAAAATAAGACACAATGCTCCTCGCAGGGCGTCTCTATCCTTTATATATGACTCATACATGTAATACCATGGATCAATACCATGGGTTTTATTAATACCATCTATCTAATACTAGGCCCATTTGCAACTAACTGTGGTCCCATCATTAA
>APFE030841285.1:0-11100 GCA_000404065.3 Pinus taeda | reverse complement strand
TTGGATGATCTGGAGGGACACACACCATGTCCTTGGTTCCACGAACTTGCCCATGTGGCTCTTCTTCCCGGAGGACACCTGGAACATAGAGTTTAATAAAACAGCTGTGGAATCCGGGGTTGGCTGCGGAAACAGGGATCAGCTGCGAAAAACCCTGTGTAAACCCTGTATGAGCTGCGGAAATGCGGCACCTTGGACCAAAATTCTAAACCAAACACAGTCATTAACATAATTAGAAAACCATGTAAAAAGTCCTAAAATACAACGATTTGAGCAAATTGATGGAGGAAATGAGTGGCAAAATAGGGAAATGAATAGGAAAAAGAGGCTGGGAGGATGTGTAAAGAAGTTTAGGTTTGAGGCTCAACATCCCTCTGTCTCTATCTTCATGTTGAAAATATTTTATATTTCCTAGAATAGTGAACATATTGTTATGAAATATTTTGTATTATTTTTTGTATAAATACTTCGAAAATTGAAGTAATTAGGGTGGATTAAAATGCATCTCCGTAGACATTTTATTTTGAGCTAAGGAGCTATTATACTCAAGACTAGACTGGCTTTGCTAGATATGAAATAAAGATGAGGACGTTTCACTTGATTCTTGTGCACAATTGTAACAAATAAGTATTATCTCTTCATGTTTAAATATTGTTTTATTTTCATGTTATAAATATTCATATGTGTCTCTTACTAAATCTTAAAATAAAACAAGGAATGATATCATCAAAATTAGCTTAAGTGCTCTCTATTTTAACTATTTTCTTTCTTTATGTTTTCTACTAAACTGCCTTGGTCTGAGAATTCTTAATTTCTCCCTTACTTCCATAGTTTACCCCCTTTTTGGTCCATAGTAAAGGATTCTTCATTTCCCATTACCTTGGTTAGGACAACTTCATCCATTTAAACTTGCAAATTTGCTTTTGTTGTGTCAGCCTGGCTTGTGGACTCTTACCTTAGTGATAGATTAGATCCAGTTAAGCCTTTCTTGATTGACTCCATAGCCCAATGGCCTCAATATTTTCTATGCCCATTTGTTTTCTTAATTCCACTGCCCAATCAAAACAAACAATCATGAAAGCTAAGAACTAGCCTGAAATCTTATTCAAAACAAACTTAAATTATAAAGAGAGAGCCCTCTTGGGAATTAGGTTGGCTCGAACCCGATTCTAAAAGATTAGGTTTTTGGTTACCTCGGACTATTCCTTCTTTGATAACTTCTAAGGAAAAAATTTGAGTGATAACACAACCAACAAATAACCATATTGTCTATGGAGCTTTATAAATCTAGCTTGATACAATATTTACAGTAATATACACATATGAAAATTTTCTCTAACCAAAAATTAAAAGGATACAATGCCCGTATTAGCAATAAGCGACTCCATAGTCTCACACCTCCACCTTCAAAGTTTATCTCCTTCCCTGGAAGTCTAGAATCCACTCCCAAAGTCAAAGTTGCATCCAATGTCTAGTGGTACAATCCTAAACCACCTGTACTCTCAATGAACAATTACCGACTCCTTGTTCTACGTAACACTCCCAATGTGCATTTGATTCTATATGGCAATTCCAATGACAAAAATAATCCATCCTCGAACTTCCCTTCTCTGCTACACAATCCCTCGGGAAATATGGTCACCCCCTTTAGTAAAGTCACACATATTCCAAGTTCTAATGGCACCCGCATCGAAGGAAGTCCATCCCTTGGCAAGGTTTCCTCACATCTAAAAGTCCAAACAATTAAGGCATATTCATGCCTCAAAACGATAATAAAAGTCATAACATGCTCATGGAAATCAATGGACACTATTGGGTACCAATGTCCCACAATGACCCTTCTCTTGAAGTGCTTTACCAACATACTGCTTCTTGTTCCAATTCCTTTTTTCTCCTACTACTAATTTTGTAATCTGTTTCAACCAACCAACTGGGAATTTTCATCCTTTCCTATACCAAGCACATAATTTCCATTAGACTCAAAATGAATTGAAATAAATTCAAATCATACGTCATTGATGGCCTACAAATAAGGTACAGGTGAAATAATTTTTATTTCCTCTCACAACAATTCAAACTAGTTTTTTGATCAAATCATTGTGTATAACATATCACATATGATTAGATCAAACTCAACCATCATAATTTGCATGAAATCATCATAAGCTATAATCATAGATCACATGTAAGCATCATAAATCATAATCATAGACCATATGTATAACAAAACCAAACTAAAAGACTAATACTTATCATTTAATCAGTCCTTTTCTTATAGCTTTATCATTTTTCCTTTTTGTAAACACACTAGATTGGTTTCCACACCCATCAAACACCCAATCCCTTTTTCCTATCGTTAATCACGTATACATACATAATGTACATCACAACAAATACATCGACGTGCAAAGTATGATGCCAAAAAATGCATACACCTACACCTGATATACATCATGACACATATAACTACATCTGATGTACAACAAAACACAATACATACTCCTACATTCGGTGCACAAAAAAATACAACACATGTTGTTGGCTAATTAGGGCCTAACCCAAGTTCAAAGGTGATTTAGCCAAACAAATCCTGGTACTACTGGCCCTTTTGGCAAAAATCCATGGAGTGCGGACAGAGTCTCACCTGAAGTAGTATGGGAGGGTGCTAGAACCTGGCTTTCACACCCTGGATATGTATGATGAGTTCAAGTGTTCTGCATTTCGACCTTGTGCGCACGTCACTACACGGACTTTCCCATACCTCGCAGACTGAGATGTTGCCTTTATGCAGCCCTACTCAGGGGCCAAACATTGTTATTACCCAATTTCTTACTAGTATTCCATTGTTAGTTGATTAACTTAGCCTACTTGTATGCGTTAAGTTATACTTAGCAATATAAATCATTCATACAGGTGCACACATTAAAGAAACAATATATTCGCAAATCATATCAAACACCCAATAATCCAAGAAAAAATACACAGAAATATGATAAAACTTATCTTTATTAATTTCTTCTTCAATTATAGACTCGACTCTTCCCTTCCTACTCAGCTGCAGGGGTCTGCGCACTCAGCTGCGGACTACTAGGCCTTTGCGCACTTAGCTATAGAGACTTCTCCTAACCTACCACCCAAAGGCACACTTAGTCACTTAAACTCATGTTCTTCTCTGTACTTTGCTATTCTCTTCCTTGCTATGCTTAGTTCTCTTTAACACTTAGAGCCTCGCTCTATTTATAGAATCCCATGGTCTGTGGACCATGGGTAGGCTGACATTACATTACAAAACTAGGGTAGACAACCCTATGACTCCATGATACATTTCGCTCTCTGCACCCATAATTCATGGAGTCTTTACAACAAGATTAGATCAAAAGTTTGGCTTTGAGCCCCAAAACATGCCTTGGGGGCATTCTATGCCAAATAGGCCCCCAAAAAAAACATCGTGACTCACCCTCGAGTCACTCGATCGGCATGGCAATCTTCGTGCGGAGTCCATCCAATTATTGTCGAACTGTGCTGAGGTCCATAGCGCATTGAGCTGCTGCTTGCTGGATTTGCTGCATCTATTGTTCTGAGACCTCTGTGTCTGAACTGTTTTCATACATCTATATCAGTATCCATTACATATTTTTATAGTCCCACACCTTTGTCTGGTTCCATGGAGCACAAACATTGTGCTTCTGTCAGCTAGTCAGATAGCCAACCCAGCCATATAGGGCTTCAAGCGGTTGCCATTCACTTTGTCTGTGAAGGGTTCTCCATTTAGTTTGACTAGGTAGACTGCACCTCCATCTGTGGCCTCCTTAACCACACATGGTCCCAGCCAATGCATTTTGAACTTTCCTGAGAATTTTTCAAACTTGCTGTCATACAGTAGCACTAAATAATTTACCTTGAAGGTGCGTAACTTAGTATGGCAGTCGTGCCAAGCCTTTTCACACTGATTTTGTACTTGATGATGAAAACCATCCAAGAATCATTCCTCCTCAAGTTCATCCAATTGTATGAGCCCTTACTCTAGAGCTTCGCAATCTGTCATTGTTTTGAGCTCTACTATATGTAGACTAGGTACAATATACTCAATCGGCATGATAGGTTCCACGCCATAAACTAACCGGAAAGGTGTTTGTCCTGTCATTTTCCTGCACGTTGTCCTGTAAGCCCATAACAGTACAAGCACATGTAGGTCCCAATTTCTTCGCTACGGGTTGCACACTTTGGTCAGCGCAGTCTCCAGTATCTTGTTGAATGCTTCTACTTTCCCATTGGCTTGTGGGTCATACAATGTGCTTTTTTTATGATACACCTAGAACTCTTCTATGAGAACACTGATGGTTTCATTCAGGAAATGTGTACGGCAATCACTCATTAATATTTTCGGCCAGCCAAATCGAGTCAATACATGTTCAAATGAAAAATTTGTATCCGTAGTGGTCGTGTAGGCTTTGACCAACTACACTTCTTCCCATCATGTTAGGTACTCCATCACGGTGATGATGTAGCACGTTCCCATTTTTCCCTGAGGTTTGATAGGTCCCACAAAGTCAATTTCCCATTTCTCAAATGGCTACAACACCATTTGTGGATTCAATAGCATCTCATCCCTCCGTGATGGTTTTCCAGACCTTTGACATATATGGCAGGCTGTATAAGGTGCCTTTGAATCGTAGTGAAGGGTTGGCACCACAACCCTGCGCAAAGAATCTTTTGTGTGGTCACTCATCCTACATAGTGTCCTCTTGCAGGACCCCCATGTGCTTCTACGAGGATCTAACTTCATTCAAATTTAAGTACGTACCTTTGCATTATCTCATCATTTCCCATTTTGTATAGGTGCCCCATGCTGATAGAAAAATCTGCCGCGAGCACCACCCATTCCTTCTTCTGTTGGATGGAGTATTCCTTTGGTGTAGTCCTTGTTGTCAGAAAGTGGACTATATCTTTGAAGTGCCATCAACAACGTGCACGACAAACAGTTGTGCATTAGGTAATCCTTCCTCCAAACTAGTAGGTTCCTCACCTATCTCAATATGCGACAAGTGATCTGGTCATGTGCTGAGGTGTCTAGGTTTTACCACGACCTCAAAGTCATATTCTTGGAACAATAAGATCCACCTGCAGATGCACGCCCCAACACAAGCTTATTGACCAAGTACTTTAGCATGGAATGGTTTGTATATATCTTGAAATGTCCTCCTAGAAAATAGTGCTGGTATTTTTGAATCACGTACATCATCGCCAACCCCTTGAATTCAATTGTGGAATATTTCTTCTTGGATTTGGATAATCTATGACTTGAAAATGCGATAGGGTGATCCAAGCCTTATCCACCCTCTTGTGTGAGCAATGCTCCCAGTGTGATACACGACGCATCAACATGGACATGAAACTTCACAACCCATTTTGGGAAGACTATGATTGGAGCAGAGGCCAATTTCCCCTTTAGGACATACGGACTCTTCATGCAATCATCATTACAGCAAAATGTGACATCCTGATTCAATAGTTTCTCCATCAGCGTGGTGATTTGGGCATAGATTTCAATGAAATTCCTGTAGTACCCTATGTGTCCCAAGGTAGTGCGCCACTGTTTAACACTTTGCGATGCTTTCAAATTTAGAATCACTGCAATATTCATGGGATCCACCATTAATCCCTATTTGCAGATGATATGTCCCAATAGGATCCCAAAGGGAACAAGGAATGTCCACTTCTTAAGGTTCAATGCAATCTGGTGTCATCAGCAAGTATCCAATATCAACTGTAAGCTTTCTACGTGGTGCTTAACCAATCCAAAGATAGTCCAATCATCCAGATAGACCTCCAGGAACTTGTGGATGTATTCTTTGAATGCTGAAACAACGATGTGTGAAATGATGGCTAGCGTGTTTTTCAACCCAAAATGCATAACGATGTATTAAAAGCAACCCCATTCTACTGCGAAGGTCATCTTTCTCCTGTATTCCAGCTTGATTTTGATCTGGTGGTACCCTGAGAACCTGTCCATGAAAGAATATGCTTCTTGTCCACCAAAATTTTCCAATACTTCATCTGTGAATGGTGTCAGGAATGGGTCATGTATACAGGCATCATTTAAGTTCTTGAGCTCCATGCATATTCTTATCTCGCCCTTCTGCATTTTCTCCTGCACTACCATAGGGCTCACCCAATTAGATTCTTCCGCCAACTCAATAATTTCGGCTACAAGTATTTTGTCTAGTTCTACATGGACCTTTTCCTTATACTTTTGATTCAAGTGGTAAGGCCTTTGCTTGACCGGCATCACATCGGGTTTTAGGGTGATCTTCATCATCCCTCAGTTGCCAACGATCCCTTTTAAGTCTGTAATCTTGGTTTGGAATAAGTCTTGGTAGTTGCGGAGTAACTAAGTGACCTTATCCACCATTGCATCATCCCAATAATCATCGAGCATTGCATATGTTGGTTCAACCTCCATTCCAATGTTTACCTGCTTTGTTTTTAGTGGCACAGTGATGTTAGGATCTTCAATCAATGGTCCTTTAACCTCGCGACAACCTTCAGCTTTTGGAATGTTAATTTTCTATGGATCTTCATCCTCCTCAATATTTACATTGTAACACTTCAACTTTCAGCTTAGTTGGGTCGCCCATTCCGGTTGAAGCACTTCCATTGGCTCCTGGGGTATTTTGAGGATAGTTGCTTTTATGGCTTGTAACGCATCATCAATAGTATCCCACCAACGATCTTCAATTGTGAAGGTTAATAGGAATCCTTCGCACAAGATATCCAATTCATTCGTGCCATGGCAGAGCTCTATCTGAGTATACCAATTCATGGGTATGATATCCAGGGTATGACAAAATAGATGCACCAACTCAAGTTGTGGTTCTTCCTCATAGACCTTGGTCCATTTCGTGAGGTGTGCACATGGATCATCCTATCCATCATGCTTGTCTGTTAGATTCATATAAGGTTTCCCAAATCATATTTGCATCATCCTTCTGCATTCTTGCCAATCCTCAAAATTCTCCTAGTGCATACCCCACCACCTTGCAGGCATAGTGGGAAATACCCATTTCAAAGCATCGAACCGCTCTTATTCCAACACTTTTTTTCCAAATTTGTTCAGGGAATCGTCCACCGCTATCAACCCATCATACATAGGCAGATCCCTTACCTCTGTTGACACACAACACAATGATCTTACCATCATGTTGTGGTGGAGCGTGGTTACCTCGTGTAACATTTCTTCGATCGTTCTATCTCTTCATCTGAATCTGAGGTGAAAGATATTTCGCACTCCCATGAAATCCTCCTATCCACTATAGGATTCACCCAATATTGCTCCAGAGTGGTTATCTTGTCAATACAATCTAGATCGTCATCATTGTCGTAGTCGCGCACTAGTTCTATGTAGTGCGATCCTTCCATGGGATCTAAAGGTACCACTATGCGTAGTGACTTTTTCTCGAAAATCGTCTTGCACTTCTTTAGGTTTATCAACCCATTCATGTCAGTGGCCCAATATTTTACCAGTAGCGTGGTATAGGGATTGTTTTCATCAACAATATCTATACTTTGAAATCTGCAAGTGCGCTCACACCTTCAATATCTACCATTATTCCCTACAATCTTCCCATCGGTAGTATCTTTTGTTGGTTCACCATTTGCAGTTGAATAGGAGACCATTGCAATGTTGGCCTACCGATGTGCTCCCTTGTCTACTTTGGCAGGATATTCACGTCTGATCCTAGATCCAAAATCACTTGATCCATTTTATATTCCTGATTTACGCACTCAATCTCATCTCCCTTCCTATTCATGTTGTGATATTCTCGAGCTTTTGGACTATGCACAGTTCTCCTAGTTCAGCACATCTAGTGATGAGTTCTTTCAACCCATTCACCGCTTTGCTATTGTACAACATCTTCGTGCATGTCTCGAGAAAGGTAGTGAGCATTGATGGGTCCATCTCCAGTTCCAGTTTGTCTTTACTACCTGAAGTGGAGGCCTCCATGAAATTCTTCTTAGCTTCCATGAATGTCTCCTTAGCATGCTCCAAATCAAATTCTGGTCCCTTTGTTGGAGCCTAGTGAACCCAAGAACTTGCTTCAAGTTGCTTCCCCTTATCATCTCCTATCATGATACCACTTCAGAGCACGATGTTTCCTTTCGGATCCTCCTTATGTGGCTCGGAACTCATCATTTGTAGGTTATGAGTCAGGGGAGGCTGGAGTCTTCCTTTATTGCGCAACCTCACTATCAATGTGGGATAGTCCTTCGTCTCATGGTCAAATTGGGTACAATATAAAAATGATGCTCTCATGGGATTTGTACAATCATGGGCATAATTCCCTAGCCCTCTGCAATTGTAACAGATCAGTTGTCTGTGACTCCTTCTTGGTCCCATTCCACCTCGACCTCGTCCACACCCCTGAAATCCAGTGCACGCCATCCCTGCATTTTTATTGAGGGCAAATTTTTTTGTCTGAACTCTGTAGGTATGGGTTCAATCCATCATCAGTTGATAACTTCTATAGGTACACTCATTATGGTCTACTGACCTGCAGAAATTACAAATCAACTGTTGGGATGTCTGTGTATACTTTTGTAATAGGTGGCAATTATTTGTAACATGATTCTCTCCTATCTGAGTACTCGCGCACCATAATGTAGGAATTGTGCTTGGTCCTATTTGTGCCTCTAGTCTCAATGGACTTGGCCCTCCTCCTACCAGGTAGTTAGTGAAAATTGGACAATGGTCCTTGTCGTGTCCCTGAACTTTGCACTTTATGCACCATACTTCCTTGTGTGCTTCTAGGCGAGTTGTGATGTCTTTCTTCAAACTCCACATCTCCCGACACAAGTTTTTCAAGTGCACATGGATCTGTTGGACTCTGAGGTTAGGATCTTATATTATGGCCTCGTGCAGTTCCATTGTGATCTCCAAAGCTTCGGCCTGAGTAGATAGCTTTTTTTGTGACAACACGGTCTATAGATGTGGTGTTAGTGATGCTACAAACCATGCGTGGTGTTGCTCATTTCCTTAAAACCGATAATCGAGTGTGTCTCTGATTTTGGCCTGCTAAATTCCCTGTTTACCGCAGCTTGGATATCTACGATCCCTACGTTTGGATTGTCATTGAAATGCTTAATATACCATGTCAGTGCGCAATCCTGCAAGGTGCTAACCAACGTTGCCTTATTTATGTTGTCATCCATGACTCCTTGCGCTTCCCATACAGCCTTTACCACAAACCAAAATTGTTCTAGATCTTCGTTCCCTACTCCTTTGAACACTGGAAACTTTATTGCACTCACCACATTGAACTGTGGTGGTGGCGGAGGTGGTGTGGGTGAAGATGGGGGTGAAGATGGTGAAACTGGTGGTGGTGTAGGTGGAAGTGGTATGCGCAGAATTCACTGCCCTATCAAACTGATCGCACTTCTTGGTGAAGCTTTCACAAGCTCTTCCTCACTTTCTCGCAGAGGTAAAATCAAGGGGCTAGACTAAAGTTTTGCACTACCTTCATATATGTAGATCCTCCCACTTTGCGTAGCCCCAAACATCAATTTACTCACATAACCCACTTTTCACACAGTAGCATCTTAATCCAAGAGTTCAAAGATTTAACGTACTTACCTCATAGTTCTTTGAGGAAGCATCCTTCCACCTTGTTGTAGCTGACTGAAGTGTTTACCGCGAAATTGATCATAAACCCTCCTATAAATCGATCAAGCCAATGGTCCACAATGCATGATCTTATCTTTTGATTCTTTTAGTTTGCACACCAACTCTGGAGTCCACAAAATAGGTTTTTCAAGCCTACACCTTCCTTGACTATCTGTTAACTTCACAATCCACCTATAAAACTCAGAGGGGAAGGATGCAAAGAAAATTTCATGGATTTCTGTATATATTTAGTGCTCTAACCACTCTTCCTTTGATACTTGCGGATTCCTATTTTCCTGCGCCATGAACTCATGAATTTTCGTGTCCAACCACTCTTCAATTTCTTTCTTTGTCAAATTCCAGTGGCACAACATCAGACATCTCTTATGCGGATCCCAATCCCGACAGCCGAACCATTTGTTGGCTTATTGGGGCTTCACCTAGGTTCAGAGGTGATTTAGCCAAAAAAATCCCTATACTACTAGCCCTTTCGGCAACAATCCGCAGAGCGCAGACTAAGGTCTCACCTAAATTAGTATGGGAGCAACCTAGAACCAAGTTTCCGCACCCTAGAGATGTCTAATGAGTTCAAGTGTTGCGTGGTTCAATCCTGCACACATGTCTCTATGTGCACTTTCCTGTACTTTGCAGCCTGAGATGTTACCTTCATGCAGCCCTACTCGGGGGCTGAATGCTATTATTACCCAAGTCCTTACTAGTATTCCACTCATAATTGATTAACTTAACAAGCTTATATGCGTTAAGTTATACTTAGCAATATAAATCATTCATATAGGTGCATGCAGTAAAGGAACAGTATATTCGCAAATCATATCAAACACTCAATAACCCAAGAACAGATACACATAATTATGATAAAACTTCTCTTTATTAATTTCTTCTTCGATTACAAACTCAACTTCGCCTTGCGCTCTCAACTGCAGGGGTCTGCACACTCAGCTACGAACTACTAGGCCTCTGCGCATTCAGCTGCAAAGCCTTCTCCTGCCCTACGACCCAAAGACACAATTAGTCACTTAGACTCTTGTTCTTCTCTCTACTTCGCTATTATCTTCCTTGCTATGCTTAGTTCTCTTCTACACTTAGAGCCTCGCTCTATTTATACAGTCCCATGGTCCATGGACCATGGGTAGGCCGACATTAAATTACAAAACTAGGGTGGACAACCCTGTGAATCTATCATACATTTCACGCTCTGCGCCCATAATTCATGCAGTCTTTACAACAATACTAGATCAAAACTTTGGCTTTAAGCCCAAAAACATGCCTTGGGGGGATTGCATGCCGAACACATGTCCTACAAAAAGTACAACTGATCCAGGTGGATATTGGTGGCCACCTGCCAAGTCCACATGGACCCCCACCATTGTCTTTCTCAGCATTTTCAGTTTCCTTAATTGTAGCACAACTTACTATTT
>APFE030841280.1:227776-282737 GCA_000404065.3 Pinus taeda | reverse complement strand
GCTGATCCATTCATGCAATGGTAGGGTATGTGGCAAACCCTGCCCTGCGTGAAGCTGTAAACGATGATAGACATTGGTTAGCAGATTTTGAACTCAATGAAAAATTTGTCAGTGGCTTCCTTCAAGGTTTGAAATCTTCGAAGTTTCCTTTTGAAGTTAAAACAAGTGTCTATGAATTAGTTGTTGAAAGAATTGAAGACGAGATTCAGTATCTCGATGAGCAGATCCATTCTTATGATTTCCAAGACCCTAAAGTGTTCTTGGAAATCCTTCCTCCTTCACAACAAACAATAACAGACTTGCCTACAGATATTTATATTGACAATGTGCAGCTGGAAGTATGTCTTGCAGAGTTGGGGCAGCCAACAAAGTCCGGCTTCCGTGATCCTATTGCGGCATATATGGACATGTTTCTCAGTTTGATGGACAAATCAGGCTGTCTTTTCCGTGACCAGGGTCAGCACATGCATGAAGGGCTGCTAGCAATCACATCTGTGTCCTCGTGGCAGCATGCTCAAGCGGCTTCATTGTCAGGTTTACTCGAATGGTTAATTTGGCATTTTAGGATTACCTGATCTCTTGTTTATACAGCAGATTAGAGTAGCCTTGTAAATAAATAAGCTAGCCATAAGGGCAGCATCTTGTTTTAGTTGGCTTGAAGATTGTTAAGTTGTTTTTCAGTCATTTTAGTCTTTGAGATCAGATCAGTTTGAGTTCAGTTTCAGTTGTGTTGATGATGACTCCATCGCCCAATAGTGGAGGCACTGTCTGCTCTCCCAAAGTTCTGCGGTTCTTGGCACCTCCAGGAAGCTGCAGCTGCCATCCCAAATGGAGCTGATGTTAGACTCCGTCTCATGTCAGAGATTGATTCTTCTTCAAAACCCTGTTTTGAAGAAGAATTCATTAATATGTTGTTTTTTTTAGATTATGTAATTGTTCTTTAGCTCTTCAAAAGGCAGCAGCGTTTTCAAGCTCCTACCTCTGCAAAAGCACAAAGAAAACAAATTCAGCATGAGGCTTATGAATAAACGACAGCCCTTTCAATCAGCATGCAAGTTTTTCTTTGGTTTTTTCATTTTCCTCCACTTCCAGAGCTAGAAAGTTTATATGATTCCCATACAAGATCTTATGGAACTGCAGCGATGAATTGGCTACGGCAAATCATGATTGGATGAGGAAATATAAGGGTTCAAGCCAATTCCTACTTCGTCCTAGGAACACTGAAAAAAGTCTCACAGATCCTAAATTATTGTAATTCAAGATGTCTAGCAGTTGTTCCACAAGGTGGTAATACTGGCCTCGTGGGTGGGAGTGTCCTTGTTTTTTATGAGGTGATGGTTAATCTGGGGTTGATGAACAGCATAATTTCCTGTGATAAGGTTAGTGGCATCTTGGTTTGTGGAGCTGCTTGCGTCCTGGAGAATCTTGACACATTTTAGCTGATCAGGGGTATATGATGCCCATTGACCTCAGTGCAAAAGGTAGCTGTCAAATTCGTGGAAATGTTCTAGGGCTTGAAGTTGTTCTTGCAAATGGCACAGAAGTTCTCTACAGTGGCACCCTTGGTACAAAGCTTACTTGTGAACTATTCATTGGTCCAGTTTATTATCAACGACTTCATTATATGGTTTCAGATAAATTTCAGGTCATAGCTTTGCCATTGCCCCATAGGCCTTTGTTTCCAGGTTTCTATACGCCAATTTATATGAAGGGTCCATAACTCTTAGCACTATTAGCGGAGAATTGCAAAAGATCAGCATCATATGTAGGTGCTTTTCTGGTCAAAAATGAGCCTGGTTCTGATTCTACTTTAATCTCGGGTTCTGAAACAGAGAAAAGTTTTTATGAATTGAAGGGAGAAGCACTTTACAAGTGACTTCATGAAATTGGTATACTAGCTCAGATTACCACTATAAAGAAGAGATCAGATGGTTCTGATAGGTCATCGTCGTTTGCAGATTACTGAGAGGGTTTTCTTACCATCTATATTTTGATTTGGAAATTAATTGCATTCTAAACGTGGACGCAAATGGAGTGGCAATGGTAGATCTATTGTTATCTGTCATCTCTGACAAGCATGCTTGACATATATGATCTTCAATTTGAAACTGACTGGACAATAGAGCTTGATTCTTCAACGACAGAAAAATTTTCTTATCATTTAGTAATTCATGTACCAAATGCTGCTTTCAAGAACAATGAAGCAATGTGGGTGCCGTTCCTGAACAGCAAAGCCATGGGAGTTTTCTCCAGCTTGTGGAATGCGGATGATTGGGCGACTCAAGGAGGGCAAGTGAAGACCAATTGGAGCAACGCTCCCTTTGCTGCTTCTTATACAAACTTCCGCGTTGAGGGGGCGTGCCAAGTCAGATCAAATAGACACATCTCCAAGTGCCTGCAGTAGCACCACAAAACTACTTTTCCTAACCCAACTCTTCCTCATCCGCCATCAATACTACTACTACTTCGCTCCATGAAAATGGAGAGGGCTCAACCTCAGCACCGGGGGGCATTGGAACGGTGGAGAAAAACAAGAGATATTGGCGAGGTTGAAGTGGGTGCGCAAAAATTACATGATCTATGACTACTGCGGAGACAAAAAACAGATATCTCGTTCCTCCACCAGAATGCAGCAGTTTAGTTCTCTGAAGCAAGCAGTACATTAATTTTGTCAAAATCTAAAGAGTGTATAGTACCAGTGGGTTTGTATTTCCTAGTTTGCCTACAGTTCAGATTGATTTCAATTTGCCTCAGCGATTTGATCTATTCTATATTGATTCAAATTCAGATAAAAAACGGCCCATCATAATTCACAGGGCCATCCTAGGATCTCTTGAAAGGTTCTTTGGCATATTGATAGAGCGTTATGCTGGTGACGTTTCTTTGTGGCTTTCTCCAGTGCAAGCCTGTATTGTAACTTGTAACAGACACTCAGGTTCAATATCGTCGAAAGGTAGTGGCAAAGATGAAAGAGAACTCGGGACCATGACCATCAATGAAGTTATAGAAAAAATTCAACACGCAGCAGCTAATAGAAGTTTTATAGCATAATAAAATTCAATATCACTGTTCCCTATATGGCAATTTCCGTAAAGGGGCAAACATCTTTTCAGTGGTCATTTTGGCAGAAGCCATTTGCCAGAGTGATATGCTATGTGAAGGCCCCGTGTAGCATCATCCAGACCAAGAAAAACGTAACGGTTCCATTAAGAATGCCATATTACATGCAGTGCAGCCTTGGAGGAAAGAAGAATTCGACACCTGGCTCTTCACTTCAGCCAAAAATAAACAGAGACATCTGATAGGATTCGATTCCTATCTCCTAGAACTTAATTAATGTTTCAAACGGATCTGTGCTCCAATTTTGGCCAATCATCAGCAAATTTAGAGCAGATTTTGAGGAAGAAGACGCTGAAGAAGCATTCAACATCATGATGCGGCTAAATAAATACTTAACTCAAAACAGAATTTTCCCATTTATTTTTAGATCGTATTTTTAATACATGAATTGTCTTTGCCCCCGAGCTCAACTGTCTCATAGCGTTTAAAGACATCTGTCACAGCAGAAGACGGGTCAATGCGCCTACTTCTATCCTCAGTCCCGATTCAAAAGGGCCAGCGCTCCATATGTCAAGTCAGCAGAGGATTTCAAAAGAAACGCATTTGCCTATTTTAATCCGTAGCCCTGATTCTATGAGATCTTAGCACCAGATTTTCTCTTAATGAGCCAATTGTCAAAAGAGTCAGAGAAACGCTGTACCATGTAGAGAATAGATGTAACGTTTTATTTTTTATGTTTGATGATGTTAGTTAAACAGCGCCCCTGTTTTGGGCAGCAGTTTTATTTATTGTATTAAAAATGTCATTTGAGAGGGTTAGAGTAGAAGAGAGAGGAGATTTTTTCTGAGTGCTGAGTGCTGGGAGCTGCTGGAGCGTAGCAGAGCTTTCTTGTACAGTTTTTGGCAGAAAATTTAATGAAATTTCACAGCTCTGTTTGCTGAGATTCATGTGGTATGTGAATTTGGCATAGGTTTTCCCTTTGTCTTATATGCGAACTGTTATGTTTCATTTACCTCATTATCATATCTAATTGAGCAAATGAAGTGATTAGGTAGGAATTCATAGTATTGTATGCTCCTCCTATAAATTTGCTCACATTCAATGTTTTCTTCTGTTTAAGGAGGATTCAGAGTTATTGTCTGCCCTCCTTAGCTCCTCACCAGTCTTTCCATCCCATTGAAATCCAGATTTGATGCTAAATTTCATGCCTACCTTGCCTCCGTTAATAATCTGTGTTGTTCATTATATTTTTCTGTTTCAAACTGTGATCTTGCCCATTCAGCCCAGAAAAACCCCATTATTTAATTAAAAACCCGTAAATCAAACTTTCAGATCAATTTACTAGCCTAAAATCTTGTTTCCTAATTGGTCAGCTCATCCTATTGAAAGATCTATCGAATCTGACCCGAGAGAGCCTTCTCATACCTCGTAGGGCTAGCTACGAGGTGAAATGGTTTGATGTAGCCTTGAGAGTTTGTCTATCTCAGCCTAGGTGAATTCCAAGCGCTAACAGGTTGTAAAGTATTGTATTGTGAATGCAAATTTGTACTAGAAGGATCCTCTTAATATCCTTTTATTTTGCCTAATAGAGAATGAAACAGAAGGGATCATTGATGAATTTCATGCAAGAATTTATGGAGGCCACTATGCTTGGAGGGCCACATCATACAAGATATTAAGGGTAGGATTTTATTGCCCTACTCTTTTTGCACAGGTCGGAGCAAAGGTTAAGAGTTGTACACAGTGTCAAATGTTTGTTAGAAAGCAGAGATTAGCAGCTCTTCCATTGGTTCCAGTCTTAGTCTAAGCACCATTCTATCAATGGGGACTGGGTTTCATTGGTGAAATTCATCCTCCATCAAATAGTCAGCACAGATGGATGTTGACTGCTACAGACTACTTTACCAAATGGGTGGAAGCCATTCCAATCAGAAATGCAACTGATATTGTTGTTATCAAGTTTATTGAAGAATATATATTGTCTAGATTTGGATGCCCCCAGCAAATAGTCACAGACAATGCACAAGCATTCAGCAGTACTAATATAATTGAGTTCTATCAGAAATATCTGATCTTGTTGCATCATTCTACAACATATTATCCACAGGGAAATGGACTAGCAGAGTACTCAAATAAAAATTTGGTTAAAGTAATAAAGAAAACATTGGAGGATCATAAAAGGAGTTGGGACAATCATCTTATTTATGCACTTTGGGCCAACAGAATTTCACCCAAAAGATCAATAGGTAAATCCCCTTTTCAACTTGTTTATGAAAAAGAAGCAATATTTGGACCCACACATTTAGCTTTTCCTGTCTAGAAGCTTTTGCAAGATTCAAATGAAGAGGTTGATGACTTCTCTTGAAGAATAAATCAGATCATAGAATTGAATGAGGATGGAGATGAAGTACATTACAAACTTAAGAAATATCATAGTAAAATGAAAAGCTTGTTTGATAGGAAAGCCAGGGAAAGAGATTTTAGGCAAGGTGATTTGGTACTGAGATGGGATGCTAGGAGAGAAGACAAAGGCAAACATGGCAAGTTTGACAACCTTTGGTTGGGACCTTTTAGTATTGCCGTCGATGGGAAGTACTTGAAGCACTATATTCAGTATTGAGAGGTTTCTATTCATTCATCATTGTATTAATACCAGAGAGTTTTATTTTACATGCAGTGTGTATTTGTTTCAACAGAAGACCCCATTAGCCCGAGGAGAAGGCACATGGATCTGCAAGTTCTCTGCATTCTGTAGGAGGAAGCAGTCCCCAATTGGAGCCAATGCTGTAACATGCTTTATTTTTTATAAGTTAGCTTTTATTTTATAAAAGAGGGTATGAAAAAATGAAAATATGAAAAAATAGAAAATAAAGAAAAGAGATGAAATAGAACCCCATCAAAAGAAAATCAAAAGATATGTATAAGTGTGCTTGTTTAAATGCCACTTCATGAATAAATTCCATTTGTTATAATAAAGGTCTGTGTGCAGCTTGTTTTTATGCCACAACCTTTTCTTCTAATCTGAATCAAACTGTTTAATCTTGATCAGATCATTTAAAATTTTTGTTCTAGACTAGAGAATAAGTTCAACCAAACAATTTAATCTTGGTTGAACATTAGAAGATAGGATAGATTAAGATAAATAAAAGGCCTAATATGCTCAAAAATTGGCCTAAAGTTATATTAGATTAGGTTTAGATTAGTCAGATATTTTTTGAAGGGAAGCTAGTCTAAACACGCCTTAGTTAGATTAATTTTTCATTAGTATTTAATTACCTTGTTAATGGGTTGATTAATTCATTTGTAAATAAACATGTTTTATGCTTTTAGCCAAAGTCATATGCGACAAAATTGTTTTGTCAGCAAGTGATAAAGATCGGGAAAAAATCAACGATCATAGGCCTCCTCTCCTAGATCAACTACGGGGAAGCCCCTTCGCACCCCCTTGTCACAAAACGAGATAACGACAAGGGGGGGTGCGAAAAACAGATTTTCCCGCATAGGCCCCTCGCGTACGTGTCGCCTCCTCAACGCTTCGCACCCCCCTCCCTCCAAACCACTTACCACTACCCCCCCTCTGAAATCCGTCGTTTACACTTCCCGTGCTTCCCGATTTCGCACCAATGGTCACTCCTCCTACATCATCCGCCTCCAATCACTCCATGCCATGTGCCCTCAACCGTTATCGTCTATTTGTTCCCACGTATCCGTTGTCGCCACTAAGTCCCTACCATTGTTGATCTTCTTTGTTGTTAATGCATTAAATTCCCAATTAGCAATCAGCAATAGCCTCTATTGTAATGGTAGCCTAATTCATTTATAAATATCCATTTCCCCCGTTACAATGGCTTTTCCTAAACTTATCTTCGTTGTTTCTGTTCTCTGTTTCTTTTCTGCAAATTCTCTACCGAGCCAAGTCTGTATCTGTAAGCATCCTCTTTGCCTACCTCTGCACTTTTCTACCATTCACCATTTCAGTCTAATACCATGGCTCCCAAGAAAAAGGACAAGCCTTCTGTCAGCTCCTCTACAACTCAGGAAACCCCAAAGGCCTCT
This sequence comes from Pinus taeda, assembly GCA_000404065.3. NCBI lineage: Eukaryota > Viridiplantae > Streptophyta > Pinopsida > Pinales > Pinaceae > Pinus > Pinus taeda. The sequence goes on along the minus strand of APFE030841280.1, from coordinate 275,621 downwards.
AATGCCTTGGACCTGGACCATATCCCATTAGCTGACCAATACTTTAAAATTGCAGACATTGAATGTGAATTTGACATGTTTGAATTGCACAATTGGCTGAAGCACACTTACTTTGATTCTGAGGATGAAATAAACTTGTGGGAATCCAATCTACCTCTATATATGTTTCCCCAAACTTATTCCTTTCCTGATTTAGTTATATGGTACCAATCCAAGTACAATCCTTTACAGAGAACAGTGGTAGCTCAGAATGGAGACATTCTGATAAGTATCACTTTAGAAACCATAAACAAAATGCTTTTGATACCCGAGAGTGACTCCCTTAGCTTTTCTCCACTGCAGCCTTAATCGACCTATATCACAAGTTGACCTTCCCTAAGAGAGCTCAAACCTTTGAGATCTTTCTCCCTAAAGATGCTAAGCTCCCCAAGAAGAATCCTCCTTACCCAGCATCTATGTTCCCTGAAAGAACCAAACATATAATTTCCCTTATTTCTTACTTGTTAGGCTACCAATCAGACCAATGGGTAGATGAAGCTATCCTAGGCTATATGTCCATTTTTTCTAAAGAAAACAAGTCTGCCTTCATGTATAATTATAGTCAATTCTTGGCTAAAGATATGCATGAGCAATTGATGAACCTCACTACTGAAGGAGTGTTTAAATACTCCTTCATCCTATTTCATATGTTTATTTTTCAGCAGGGAGACAGGTTGCCTATTGTTCTGCACAAGAAGGATGATCAGCAAGAGAATCAAGCAGTTATTCAGGACCTCATTGATTAGAAAGAACTCAACTGAGTTCAGGATTTCAGACTTCATAGATTGTTTCATTCACCCAGTTGCACAGCTTCTCAGCAGTTAGAGTGAACCCAGAATCAACACAGAAATTAAAAGGATTGTGCACCTTAGTGATCAAGTCAGAACAGGAGACAAGTATCTTTACCAAAGCTACACAGTGATCAGAGTATATGGCTACGAGTTGGCTCCATATAAGTTGCCAAAATATGTTCCAATGAGAATTTTCTCTCTGGAATATATCGGGCAAATGATGAATATGGATGAGCTTCATTTCATCTCAGGGAAGATGAGATCATAGTTCAAGATAAAGGCACAGGTTGGATCATTCATTTGTAACACCAGATCAGCTGGTTTAGAGGTAGATGCTATATTAAAACAGATGGGTTTCCAACCCAACGTCACCTAGTCCTATGATCCATTCAGCATTATTTCAGACTTTAGGGTGGAACTCAAAACCACTCCTTACAATCATACACCTAGGCCAGAGATTAAGAAGTTCAGAAATCAAGAACAATGGGAAGAGAATACTCTTCAAGAAGCAGAAGAACAAGTTTTACCTCCTTCTACTCTTCAGACTCCTACTTCTCAAACTAAGCATGATAAGAGGCCTCGGGAAGGATCATCATCGTCAACAATTGGAGAAAAGGAATTCATCCACTATCAGAAGAAATCAAGGACTGAATCAAAGGGCACTACTACTACTACTCAGGGTCAAAAGGAGCCTATTATCATCAATTTGGATGATTCACAGGTATCCATAGGGACAGAGGAACCTGTGATTACTACTCCTTCTTCTTCTACTTCAAAGAATTTGCTAGAAATTACTCAATCTGCAAGAGCAAGTGAAATAGAGGAGTCAAATGTCTTCACTAACTTCTTTGAAATCAAGCAAAAGAATGAAGCCTTGAAACCTAATGCTTATGCACAGTTTTGGAAGCAGACTTCCACTTCACAGCATATGTTGTTAACAACGTTTGACAGCGAGAAGGGAAAAATGCAAATGGCCTTTCTACAGGGTCAAGTGCCTTTTCCTAAAAGTTCTTCTGATTACAAGAAAATTGTATTTACATTTGACGCTAATTAGATACATCCAATTGATCAAATGGACATGCATAGGCAGTCTGGTGAGATGTTATTCTCAATCATGACCAACGCTACTATGGCATTGTCAAAGCTTAAAACTACACTGTCAAATGTGCAGTCACAATTAAAGAGTGAGAAAGCTAAGGACAACAAGGTTAAGTCATTGGAGGACTTAGTGATTAAAATTGGATATGGCCCTACTAATATCAAAGTTGTTGAAGATATTATCAGAAAGAAGAACACAGATATTGCATTATTGAGAAAACAGTTGAAACTGCCTTCTACAGAGGACTCCCAGGCCAAGGAGATAGCAGAAAATGAACAGCACGAAGAAGAAATGCTCAAACTGATAATTGAGCAGAATGTACAGATAAAAACTATAGAGGAGCAAATTGAGAAATTTCTTAAGGAAAAAGAGCAATTTACTCAATTAGCTATAACTCCCATCATAGTTATTCCTATTACAGTATCGTGAACAGCAGGGGAATCTACATCAGCCACAGGTGAATCTACATCAACAACAGAGGATTTGAACAAACTCTCACAGGAGCTCACTCACTAGAAGCAAGAAAATGAGAGGCTTCATAAGAAATTCCATAATCTAAAAGCTCAGAAAATAAATAATGATAGTTTGTATGTTGAGGAAATGCAAAAAACACACAGGTTGAACAAAAGAATTGAAGAGTTGCAGAGTCAGTCGTTGATGGCTCAGACCTTGGCCCAAGCCAAGGAAAGCATATGGGCAGATATCAGTCAAGCCATAATTGAAGTATGGCCCTCCATTCAGATCATTATCGAGCATGAGGAACTCATAAACAAATGTCAAGCGGCCATTGATGAAGTGAAGCAGCTTCTTAAAGTTAAAACAAGTGAGGCTTCAGACATGATCAAAGTTCTTAACTCAAAAACAAGGGTTGAGTTGGAGTAGATTCAAATTTTGGACAGAACAGAAACCATCTTGGAAATCAAGGTGTTGCAGAAAAAGAACTTGATGACTCAATTAGAAACTAAGTGTCAAACCTTGAAGACTTTTGTCCAAAGGTTTCATTTTAAATTTAATTTACTGAATCAGAGAGCACTGCCAAGATTAGTGGCCCCAAATGACAGGTTGATCAGTCTGGAAGAATATTTCCAGAAGCTTTATACCATAGCCACTGATAAATCAAACTTTTCAGGAATAAAGGGGAATATTATAGGGAAACAAGCACTAGAAGCTTTAGATTTTGATTTGACTATTAAGCATGAAATTAAACATCTTTTTGTAAATAAGCCCACATTTGAGAAATACACCGAGGTTGATGAAGTTTACAGAAAATTGGTAAATCTTTCCAGATCAAGTGAAGACCAATGGAATCAGTTGTGTGAAGTTATTGAGTAACTTTCATCAACAACTGAAGGACAGCTGGGCAGCACTTTTTGGGGACCACATCATCAACAGATTCTTAAAGGATAGTGCCAGCATTTAGCAGTTTTGAAATTCCTACAATTTTGTACTATTTTTGTAATTTGTTTTGAAAATATCTAGTAGAACTTTTTATATAAATAACTCCTCCTTCGAGTTATTAAGGGTTGAACCCTTGAATGAGCTTTGAGAACAGAATTGTAACCAAGCTAGAGATTTTCCAAGTTAATGAAAGGATTCTAAATTTGCCTTCTATAGTTTTGTCTTCTTGTAAGTTTTCATATGTGCTTATTTCATTATGTATTGCTTCATATATTTAAGTCTTTATGCAGAGATCTAGGTAAGATCATACTAAGTATCAGTCAATCTTAAATCCCCTGTGACGTTATCAACAATAACTAGGGACTAGCTTATAAGACTATTTGTTATTATAAACTACCCTATATCAATTAATTGTCACACAAATCTGCATTTGTTTGAATATATTTTGTTCTACAGGAAACGTTGTTTGCCTGTATTCTTTGCTTATAACCAATCAAATCTTATGTCTGAATATTTAGCAAGTTATACTTCACCAATATTCTGATATTCATTCACTTTAAATTAATTTAACTATAGCTAGACAAATAGCAGCCCTTTTATCTAGCTTAGTAACTATTAAGGCTTAAGCCCCTGTTTTCAATAACTCATATCATTAGTCATCCATAAAATTAAAAACCAAAAAAACATTTTAGATGCTCTGGCATGACTAACTGACCTAGAGTCATCTCAGAGGACAATAGTTTCCATTTGAGGTAAGAGGAATCCCTAAGAGAAGGAACACGAGTCAATCTAGAAATGCGGAGCCTTCCCTCTAAGTACACAATGGTGGAATGAACAATTATCCCTAAGAACTTTTTATCACAATCATTACTCATAATATTGTGCTTTGTAGTTGCCACAAGGTTGTGATGAGAGGGGAACGAAGGGTGAGGGAAAGAAGGAGTGCAACAAATAGGTTGCTCAAGGTAATGGTCACATTGGAGAGGGGAGTTCATGGATCAAAACCCTGAGGGTGTGTCTAAAGAGGTAAAGTATAATCAATAAGGGGCTTTTCCTTGACACTATACTCAAAAAGGGGAAAGGGCTCACGGTCACTTGAGATCATCTGACAATGGGTGAGGTAATCATTTGATGAAGACTCAAGATGATGAACAATAGAAAAGGGCAAAGGAGAAGGTGAAGTCTCGACAAGATCCTTTTCCTAAAAATCCAACTCTAGAGGCTCAAGTGATTTGAATATACTCCCGAAATCACAAGGGAGGTAGGTATGAGAATGTAATATTCCTAATTAGCCATGGCTAATTGGAATATTCGATTTTGCTCAATTTTGCCTTCTATAGTTATTTTGAATAAAAAGGTGAGGGGAGACATAACTCACTTTTAGAATAAAGTCACTCCCTAGTAGCACAACGTTGTAACTTAAAGGGGAGCCAAGGGGTGCCAAAGAACCACGTAGAGGAGGGACCCACGCAGACACTTGGAGGGACTGTGCAAATGGAGAGGAGCACGTGGAAAGAGAAGGAGCTACGTTGGAGGAGGTGAGCCTTGGGGATGAGAGAGGCCAACGCTCTAAAGAAGAGAGGAGCCTCCTCATTTTGTCATTCAATTATGAGCATTTGACCTAGTCACTTCGACTTGGAGCACGCTGGCTGTTTAGCCTGTCTGCAGCACTGTTTAGTGCACTGAGTGTCTCTGTTCGGAGATCTCACCCTTAGCCCCGGGGGACTTCGAGTGCCTACTCGGGCAAGGTAGTTTCAACAGTGTTTTTGCAGTAGTATTGATCTTTGGCATTGAGGAGGAGCTGAGCATTGGAGGACTGCGCAGTCTTGAGAGAGAGGGATGTAGTTCTTCTGGAGGTAGTTCCGGATTGGGGGTTTGTGGAGGATTTGAGCTGGGAGATTGAGCAAGGGATCAACCCTTGCATACTGGAGGATTTTGGCTGAGTTTCAGGCAGAGTTTTTGTGGATTTTATTCAGTGGCAGCACAGAGCCTTGAGGGATTGCGTGGGTCCTCAAGGGGGCAATTTTCAGGGGTCGACCATTTCAAAAAAGCTTTCGGGGTTTTGCTGGGTTTCTTGAGTAGAGTCTGATTCCAGAGTTTCAGCATTTTCTAAGGAGGGGAACAGCCCCAAATCCTCATTTGATTTTCAGCAGCACAGCAGTTCTCCAGCAGCTTGGACGCAGTTCAGAGAGAGGCCATTCCTTTGCTATTCTGAGTGCATTTCTTCACTTGCCTTGTGCAAGTCGAGGTGCCATCTTTTTGATCACCTCCTGTACTCATTCTATTGCTCAGTATAATAAAATGGCTTAGCATTTCTCTCTACATTTCTTGAGTATTTGCTTATATTTCATGTTTATATTATTATATGTTGCACCATTGTTATTTCCATCACTATGAGCTTTCCGGTTATTATATCATTTATACGTATTTAGTTGGAGTTTACTGGGGTTTGGGGAATATCGCTAAAACGGGATATTACAGAGAAAGGCCCTTATCAATCCTATCATTGTTGATATCAACAATAGAGTCTTCCCAAAAAGAAGAATCAATCATCTCCAATTGCTCCCTTTCATGCAAGGGAAAATGATAATTCTCCTTCCCAAGGGTATCGATGGATATGTCATTATAAAAGATGCCTGGGAGAATGGGAGGATCACTCTCAACCTCATCCTCCTTGTCGGTGTCATAAATGGAAGCACAATCAAATTGAGGACCAACAATTTCCCATTTCTCCTTTTCAATATGGAAATAATCTCCAATGTCATTTTCCAAGGGGCTAATGGGATCACCTTCCTCAAGGTTCTCAAAAGGAGAATCATCAAGAGTACTATCCTTGAGAAAGGTAAGGTTAGTCTCAACTTCACTTTTAATAGACTCATTCTTTCCTACACACTTGTTGTTAGAATCATCATTTTCATGTGTGGACCCAACGATGACTCGTCTTCCTGCTCATAACTTAGATTCTCAATGTCGTGATGATGCTCGATGAAGGCTTCCTCTTGGATACTTAATGCAGGGTATACTTGAAAGTGTCTAAGAAAGCCATCAATGAACTCCTCAATAGATGAGATGCTCTTAGGTTGATGATCATGCAACCATGAGTTATGACCACCAAAGGATCCCATGAACAACGACATAAGGATATCCTAGTGAACCACTTTCTCTTTTGAAGCATGTGCGTTGAATCTTTCTACATGGTCAATGACGAAGAGTGGATCACCATCAAACACGAGCACCCCACATACCATCCTTCCTGTGACATGATTAGGGTGGCTAGGGATGCTAGCAATGTCCAAAGCAGGAAAATCATCAAAGAAAGACAACCTATTTGAGATATGCATGTAAATTATGTAGGAGTCGTCGGGATGAATTTAAAGATGCCTAAAAATGATTGCTTCACCCTACAAGTATCAACCTTAAAGTTCAATGAAGAACTAGGGCTTCGTTCTTCCAATGGAGTTGCCAATAATGATATGTCAATATGTCGTATGGGGAACAAAACACATGTCCTGTGTCCCCGACAACGACGCCGAAATATTACCGCTCAAACTAGTAGGTGTCCTAGAAGGGAATCCTAAAGGGACAACTACTAGATCAAGGGCAACAATGGAGAAATAACCCATTGTCACTTCAGTTAAATATCCCTGCTCTTTACAGACTTTCACCGATGGGAGGAGGCCCTTTTATAGAGGGAATCACTAGAAGGATGGATTAATGAAGATATAAGGAGTGATTCCTGAGGCCTATTCATAAGGGAGACTCAATTGTATGGTTTAATTGCTCGAGAAGCAAGGTGTAAGACTCTCTAAGAAGGGCCAAGGGGATTTCAAAGGCTAGGGTTTGCAAATAAGAATTATGAAAGAGGGAACTAGACCTAGAAACCGTTGTGAAAACTTGGTTCCAAAATGGTCTTTGTGAAATTATCTTTAAAAAGTTGCGGGACCACATGGGACCAAGTGGACCCAAAATTAGGTCAAGTAATAGGAATCGGTCACTCAAGGAAGGGCTTGGCCTAATTGTGGAAGAGAAGAGGATCAATGGAAAAATCTTCTCTGAATGAAATGTAATGATCTAGATGAGGTCACTAGCCAAGGGAAGCCTAGGGCAAGATACAGTCCTCAAGGTAGGGCTTGCAATATCTCGAGATCCCAACAACGGATTTGCGAAAATCTCACAAGAGAGAATGATCCATCCAAGTGATGATGAGCGAATGAATCAACTCATCATCTATTTATACAATATCTAATTTGATTTAGCTTATTTTGGCCTAACTTAGCCCCTAGAATAAAATAATGTGCAAAATAACAATCTTTTGGTGATAAGCCCACCAAACTAGCTCAATAATAAAGGAGTAAGCCTCTCAAGAGGATCGAATGATCAATAACATGTGTCGTTGGGCCTTAGAGGAGGCCTAATGAAATCCATAGGTGCCATAATGTGAAATAGGACTCCAAAAATAGTGGACAAGAGGTTGGCCCCTTGTTCTCCAAGTAATAAACTTGTGGTGCTCCCAAATAGATGTGGGGGCACACAATTGTCCTCATGGGTCTCCAAATAGATCACAAATACTTGTAGACTACCTGCAAGGGCTAGGAAGATGATATAAGTGATGCCACATCATCATATAGATCCTGGACCACCTGCCAAGTGTATGGTGCCACTATGGAGTCGGTTGGGCATGGTGAACCAAGTGCGTCTTCCTTGTCCAATAAGTAAACCATGAGCAATCTCTAAATGACTCTAAGAATCCATGGAATGTTGTCTGTTGCTGTGGAGGCCCATGGCTCTCTACACACCCTACATGTGCCAATGTAACCCTTTGGAGGGTTAAGACCCCGTATAGGGAGACCAAACCCAAAATGGAGGCCATCTGTAACCCTGCATAAGATTCAATGCGTCCCCTTGCCCTCTAGTACACCAAGTCATTAAAGAAATCAAATAAGAGAGTTTACAAACCATGGAAAACAAGTGGGCACTTCATAATGGAATGCCCTTCCATAGTGGGCTTTGACATATGTAAATGTCTCCAAGCTCAAAGGGAGGTTAACCAATCACACTATTAGGTGATTTCTACTCCTAAAGGGGGCGGTATGTCCATGGTACATCCTTCAAATGGTGGTGGCATGTGATAAAGTGACGGAACGGAGTAGGGGATGAAGGGGAAAACCTGGTTCACATGCCATGATAAAAGGGTAGCTAATGAAAGGGAAGCTCATACTTGGGTAAATGATGTGTAGGAGGGAGAAATCGTGGTACATGAGTTACCCTGACCTTGATTTTTCCACCCTTCATCATATGCCTTTTTCTTTTTATGATTTTTTCATTGGTTAACTGCTCGGGGCTCAAGGGAATGAGAACATGATGTGTAAAGTATAGTAGTGGATACCCCCTTTACGGTGGGGCAATCCATTTCCCACCAAGGATTAGGACAATAATGGGTTCCTGAATGATAGAGGAAGCTCATTTAGGGTCTATAGGAACCAAGGTGATGGCCATGGAAAGGGGTAGAGCTCATGTATTGGCCTGTGGCCACATATTAAATGTGTTTGTCTCAGCCATCTTTTGCATTTGTTGGTACAATTTCCTGTTGAATGCGACCAATTATGCTTTTTCTTTTCTTTTCTTTTGCATCAACCTCTGGGCATTATTTCAAGCCTGACCCAAGGTATGTGTTTGTCTCAGCCATCTTTTGCATTTGTTGGTACAATTTCCTGTTGAATGCGACCAATTATGCTTTTTCTTTTCTTTTCTTTTGCATCAACCTCTGGGCATTATTTCAAGCCTGACCCAAGGTATGTGAAAAGGGGAGGGGGTGGCTGACCCTTTGTGGACCTAGTGGAGGAATGTGGACCCAGGTGGAGTGATGAATGGGATTATAATGGGCGGAATGGGGATGATATATGTGGATCGAGGAGCGGGACCACGCAACCAAAATCAAGGTTTCCCATGTAGTACCATCCCTAAAGCCCAAAGGTCAGTAAAAGATATCCCACAGGACAATGGTCTAAGGTTAACATCCAAAAAAAAGTTAGGGAACAAGAGCACAGAGATAGTCCACTCTTTCCACCATATCCCCCCATTAATCCATACCCAAGAGTTTCCATTATAAATAAACTAAAATACTCAATCACCAAATGACAAGGTATACCTATAAGTTTGGGAGGCCCACCTTCAAACATATGATCATGACAGATGGGTGAGGGACCACATGGTTGGCTAAAGTGACAGAGAAATGGCACAATGAGCTAGTTGGTGGCTGCAAGGGGCTACTGGCTACCGACTGCGAACTATCATGGAGAAAAAAATTCTCCTAGGGATATCACCCACAAAATGGTGGGTAACAGAGCCCAAGGGTCGGGGAACCTGCAAACTCTATATATTTCTCAAAAAAAAACATTAGATCATACAATAAATTAGATCACCTAAGATAAGCCCAAAAATTACCAATAAAATGTTCCTATCATCTACAAATGAAATAACAATTCATATAATATTTGAAGCACAATAGGAACGCACATACCCAGCGCATACCACAAATCATTGAGACAAAGGCACCATGAAGTGTACCCCAAAATCTTTTATTATGAAATTCAAACCTTCCCAACAGAATAGTGGCTTCACACCAACATTTACAAAATTACATCTGACCAAAGATCAAGGTGAAAACTATAAGCCAAAGGCCTTCTATTTATAGAGAAATCCCTCCAAGTGAAAATAACAGCTATTTGGCTTGATCCCCATCAAAATAATCTCGACTGTTGATAAATCTTTGATTAATTTTTCTTTGCGTCGACAATACTTATTTTTTGAGAAATTTTCGAATTTTTTATTAAAACCGTTTTTTATTAGTTCAAAAATAATTATTTTGAACTAATTTCCTCAAAAATTTAACTTTGACTCAACTACCAAGAGTCCAAATTTTCTTGAAATTTCTAATATTCCCTTGGTGGGGGGCCTCCAAAAATCAACTTCTTTTAGACCCACAAATTTTTCCACTTAAGAGAAATTAATTTCTCTGACATTTTAATTTTGACTCTAAATTAATTAATTTTTTGGCTTAAGATTTATTTTAATTTTTTACTAGAAAAATTAATTAATTGACTCGTGAGTGAATTAATTATTTTTCCACCCTCAAATATTTTAGCCATAGTGTTTAAGTATGAGGGACTATGCACTAAAATATTTTTTTACATAAGATTTTACAAATTCAACCCTCAAAGGGGGATACCCATTCATTATAGACCCTCATAATATTTATCTAATTTTGCAACACAATATGATCTAATAGACCAAGTGATTTGTACTAAAATAATTTAGCCAATTAGCTTAAATCCAAATCAATTTTACAATAGACTCTACTAAAACGCTAGGACTCACCTAAGACTTCGACGATAAATTCCACCCTAGCTTTAGGGTTGAGGCTGGAGGGAAAAACTCTGTCGATCATCTGTGTTTAAAAACACATATAATTAGTGAGACGAAAAACCTCCTAAGATGAAATTCATCGCCAAAATCACAGATTTACCTAGGTTGTTACATAATTAAATGGTCGTACTAGCATCCTTTACATTAAAAATTTGCAGAATGGGTTTACAATGACATGACAGACTACTGGCTGATGATTCTGAACTTTGAAAAGAAATCTTCAAGCTTCTGGATCCTGCTTCCTTGGAATGTTGAAAAAATGTGTGCAACACAACCAAAATTTTCATTCTTTCCCTTTTGACTCCTCCCCTATCCTCCTTCCTTACCTCCTCGCCTCACCTTTCCAATGATTGCTAGATTCTAGATCTCATCCACTTTCGCTAGAACTATCTCTCGCTTTGTCTCCTCCTAGAAAATTCGTCCCAAAGTTTCTCAAAGGTGGGTTGTTGATCACAAACACCCTATACAAAGGAATCCTAAGGTAAATACTAACGAGAACCCACTTAATGCTATGAAATTTTTTACCGCTCAAACTAGCATGGGTCCTAAAGGGAATCCTAAAGGGGCAACTACTAGGACAAGGGCAACAATGGAGACTTAGCCCACTCCCACTTCAGCTAAGGCTCCCTACGCTTTACATACTTTCACCGATGGGAGGAGGACCCGGTATGAGGACTCACTTACAAATAATATATCAATGCAATGGATAAGAAGTGATTCCAATCACCATTTCCAAGGAGAAACTCAAAATTAGGACTTGCTTGCTTTGTAAGCAAGGTGAAGGGTTTTTCTAGGAAAGGTTAATGAGGATTTGAGCGTTAGGTTTAGGGAGTATGCCATGCAATGGAGCTTCCTATTCCTCAAAATCCTTATGGAACTTGGATTCCTAAGTGATCCTTGAAAAGTTACCTTTGATAGGAAACGGGACCAAATGGACCCCAGGTTAGGTCAAGGGGGGAGGGTTTAGCAACCAATGATGAGCTTGACCTAATCAAGGAAGAGAAGGGGATCAAAGGAAAAAATTTCAATGAAAGGTGGCACAATGATCCCTATGAGGTAACTAGCTTAAGGAAAACCAAAGTCAAGGATTGGTCTTTGAGCTAGGGCTTGCAATATCTCAAGATTTCATTGTCAATTTCTCATGAAATTTGGAGGGTTTCCTAAGGACACACCAGCGTAGTTGTGCACCAAAAATCAATGTATTTGAATGGCTGGATTGTGAGATATTCAATGCCTTAGGTAACCTATGGGCCTAGACCTACAAAGAAGAGGAGAAGGTGAAGAAAAAATGGTTTTAGAGTGATCACCTATAGTCGATGTTTGACAATTTAATTGACTTAAATTGTTTACATAAATTATCGACCAGGGCTAGTAAACTGATGAAATGTAAGTGCACTGTATGTGCTAGAAGCCTTTTATTCTAAATTAAATTGAGTTATTCAGATGCACATGTCTTCTATGAGTAAATTAATTATTCCTAGAAAATAAGATTAACTCTACAATGATGATCACACTCTCTTGCTTAAAACTACTTTTTCTTATAGAAATCTCACACTCTGCTTTGAAATAAACAAAATCTCACACTTCTGTAAAGGAAAATCTCACACTTTGAATAAATAAGAATTATCTACACACACTCAATTGCAAAAGCAAAAACTACTATTAAATCTCATCACACCTCTATATAAACAGCAATCATACTTGTATGAGAACAAAATGAAACAAATTCCTGCTTAAAATACATTCCACTTGCTTGAATTATAGATCACACATGCTTGAAATTTAACATCCAATTCTGCAAATAAATCTTATGTCTATAAGAAAGATGAAATATGTCTAAATGATTAAAGTATAACACTATGTCATTGTTGCTAAACTCTATCCATGTGCATTCAGAATCTATGAACAAATGAAATGATTAGTAGAATGAACTTAATTCAAATCTGGAAGAAATTAGAATGAAATTACTTAATCGAACAAACAGAAAGTTATGAGAATATAAAGACAATTTCTATCTATTGAAAACGAAATAGAAATCCTTATTGCTTGAGGGGGGCCTCCACAAGAAGCAGACAATCACGCTATTGATCAAACACTTAACCACGCATGAGAAGACGAAATGATTCTTTTATAAACAAGGCATTAAAAACAGAGTTTAAATCTCACTGTCACATTCTACTTGACAACCTTTTCATTTCTGTCGAGAGACATATTTATAGAGCTCATAGCAATAAATTGTTCAGAGCTATACGCCTAATCCCTGTCAACAGAAACTATAATTAACTTGAAAAGATATTGTAACATAATTCGCTCATGATTTTCTATTATCAAAGCAAATCATGAGGCGTAAATCTCGTTCTCGTTCACCTGTTGCCAACTACAGAGGTTGACTTCATCTTTGAGGTTGAATTTCTGGGAAGGAAGAAATTATGGGCAACATATTCTGAGCAGGCCAAAAATCTGGGAAGATCTAAGAACCGAATTCTTGAAGAGCAAAAGTTTGAATTGGTTTGACTTGACTTGAGGGCTAGAGACCAGGTTTGACCATAGCTTGTTGATCTTATTGATGTCATAGTTGACTAGCAACATTAGATGTATCTCTTGTTGAACTGAAGAATTTTTGCAAGGAAAAGGTTGTTGGGTTTTTCCCCCAATTAGGTTTTCCCAGGGTAAATATTGTGTTCTCTCTTTGTATTGTGATCTCTAGTGTCTTTATGGTTCATGGTTGAATTTTTGAAGTGTAATTGCTTAATGATAAAATGGTATTCTTAAAACAAGATATATATTATTCGAAGTAATTGCCAATAGTGCAAAAATATTGTGCTTGTATCTATTGCACTTGAAAAATCAACACAAAAAAGTACCCGTCACTCAAACAAAATCTTGAGTTGACATGCTATGCTTTTTCTATCTTATTTTAAAGCCTAGAGGGTGATATTGATGACGAAGATCCCAATATAGGCAATGATTTTGATGATATGTAGGTATTTGTTGTAACGTGATTTTTTTTTGGATGCTAGAGGCCATGTGGAGCTTGTTTGTTGATGTATTTTCAGTTTAGAGATGGATTGCACTCAATGCTATTTTGGTTATGTGCACCCTTACATGCTATATAGATGAGAACTTTTGCTTATTTGTGTATAAATGGTTTGGATTCATATGGATGCACATGAATATATATGTTCTTCTTTAAAATTGGAATATTTTGTGTTTTTGGTTAACAGGTTTTTACCGGTTCTGACCGGTTCCCGGTCTGGGGGGGTCTACCGGCTCGACGACCGCTTCGGTTCTAATAACATTGTTTTTGACTGGGAAATCAAATTGTATCTCTCGATGAATTTGACATTTTCTCTAAGAAGAGGTCGTTGGGTATAAATGATTTGGATTCATATGGATGCACATAAATATATATGTTCTTCTTTGTAATTTGAATTTTTTGTGTTTTTGGTTGACAGGTTTTTTGGTCCGGCATTTTTACCAGTTTTGACAGGTTCCCGGTCTGAGGGGCCTACCGGCTCGATGACCACTCTAGTTCTAATAACAATGTATTTGACTGGGAAATCAAATTGTATCTCTTGATGAATTGGACATTTTCTCTAAGAAGAGGTTATTGGGTTTTTGCTTGGTTAGGTTTTTCCCAAGATAAATTTTGTGTCTCTTGTTTGGCTATCTCTTTATGATCCTATTGGCTTTATTGTTTTACAGTTGAAAAGTTTCTATGTATAATTGATTAATGATGAATGTAACACAAGTTAAATTAATGAAATCATTGGAAGTAATTATCAATCTAGAAATTCTTGAAAAATCAACACAATTCAGTTGGGCTATTTCCTTGCTTCTAGACAGAACGATTTAGCCCGAATAAGGAGGATTTTAAAGCAGCCCCAATATGGATTAGACTTTTCTCCTTACCTAAAGAATTTTGGGAGGAAGAAACACTGGAAAGTATTGGAATTGCCCTTGGGAAATTTGTGAAAATTTCTTAAGTAACTAAAAGAGGTCACTCAACTATGTATGCTTATATATGTGTTTTCATGGACACTGCTCATCTTTTGTCGACCTCCATTAACATTCACTACAAAGATGAGGTCTAAAAGCAACCTATAGACTATAAGCATATCCCCTTCAGATGCAAGAGATGTCATGAGTATGGCCATCTCTTTAGAGATTGTCCTTTAATTCTCAAAGAATAGCCACAAGTGTAGAACTAGCAAATCGATAAAGATTGCTTCACCAAATTTGGAACTAGAAGAAGAAACCCTTGTAATCCTCAAAATGCAATCCGAAAGTCCACATCATGCACCAACAATAGCTTTGAAGCCCTCTCTCAAGGTGATAACAAAGAATCCCCCACAACCAGATACAACCAGAACAGCAGGAGATAAGCCTCCACAACCAGATACAGCGAGAACAACAGGCAACAAAACTATGGAAGACCAAAAGGAGCAGATTATGGAAGGAGATGCAACAATTGCAGCCAATGATGCCCTTGGGGTAATGGATTTAGATGACCCTCACCTGTTATAAATTGCAGACACTTAGAATGGAAAGGACCCATTTTCCATACTCGAGTCTCAAGTGCAACTTATTCATAGTGCACTCCTCAAAGCAAACCATTGTCGCTTTCAGGAACCCTCGAGTTCCTACTCATCCCCCCAACTAGGAGTCCTCGCCCATTCTTTCAAAGAGCCTCCCAAGATTCCAAAGTTGAAGAAAAAACGCAGCAAGAAATCCAATAGTCAAAGATTGTAGGAACTGAGAGAAAATTCAATCAACTCTGGACGAATCTCACTGATCACAGAGGTATTCCCCTCTAATCAATACAAACATACATGAAGGTCATTTCCTGGAACAAAGGCTCCTTAGAGAAAGGATCAGAAAAGAATTTCCTATGATGTTGATATTGCAGGAAACCAAATGCTCCAGCAAAAAGATAACAAAATTAGCTCCTAAAATATGGAAGGGATACCAATCCATAGCTCTAGACACAACAGGTCATGCTTGCAGTATGGCTATCATATGAAATCTAGATAAAATTACTCTCTTAGATCTCTTTGCAACCCCCCACATTTTGACAGTGAAATTTGATCTGATTAACTCCTTTGAGAAAGGCTTCGTCTCCAATGTCTATAGGCCTCATGTTGTTACACATTATTTTTTCACATTCATGGCAATTGATGTTGTACCCCTATCCTTCACCATCCGAAGCATAATTGCCATTAATCCCTAAAGAAGATGGAAGAAAAAACTTACTCAGGAAGATACAAATCTGGTGAAATATCTTAAAAACCCTAAATTTTAAGGATGTTGCAGGTTAGACTATTATCAACTGTGACGTTGCTAGGTTGTCACACTGTGAATACCTAATGTACCGCGACATTGTCACACTTTGCCAATTCATGGGGTGCGACATTGTTTTAACAAAGGTTAAATTAAACAAGGAACGAGAAGCTTCTATTCTAGAAGGCTCGTGGATGGCATCTCCTCCGAGCGGTGCGGATCTGACTCGCATCCCTACCTTGTTGGATCTCAACCTCCATCCCTTATCCTCCTCCTATCCTTTCACAAGCCTACAAGTACAACCATCTCCCATTGAGATGGGTAGTTAGCAAATCTCAAGAAAGCTTTTGGCTTGGTGAAACTTTATTGAAACACCAACCTTTTGATCACAAGACTTTTGAAGGCAAGGTATTGGAATGAAGGAATAAACTAAAAGGGGATTTACAACATCAAGGCTTAGGTTGTAACCGCTTCTTCCATGATTAATACAATTATACATTTCTTTCACATAAATATTGTCTACATTTGATGGTTTTTATTACATATCTCCTTGATCATATGTATAGGTCTTGTTCAAATCATATTTGTATAAGATGTGATTTGATCTCTTGTTCGCTTGTGCTATCTACAAGTCTCTTCTTCACAAAGACTAAAGACAAAGCTGGAAGCTAAAGATTACAAGCAACTAGCGAGGACAAACGTCAATTAACAAGGTACAAATCACTCATCTCATTGTTGTTCACCTATGATTTGATCATTATAGACTTAGGGAAAGTTTTCTATTCCTGTTTGTTTTATTCTATATCTGGGTTCCAGATCTAGGGAGATCGCTCTTGTCCGCGAGAGGGATTTGTCTGTCAACACATATGTGAGCAAAAAGCAAAGTTTTATTTAGAATCTGTGTAATTTGTATCCCCTCCTCAAGGATGTGTTGTGGATAATAGCAAGAGATTGTAATTTAATTAAGTCCCTTGAAGAGATAAAAGTGGGTATGAATAGACTAGAGTCAGCACATTGCAAGAAAACTCTTCACAACTTACACCTTGTGGATATGGAAACCATCAATGGAATCTTCACTTAGAATAACAGGCAAGGAGAGCAGCAACAAATTGCCTCAACTGGATAGATTTCTTCTTCAAAATCCCTAGGCTGGAGGGACATTCTCTTTGAGGCTTCCATTCTCCCCTACAGGGGATTGGACCATTGGCCAATCTGCCTGGATATCTACATTAACTCGGGCCCTAAGCTCAAACCTTTTAGGTTTGAAAGCTTTTGATTCTCAGATCCTTCCTCCCTAGATAAAGCCAAAGTATGGTGGTCAAAAGCAAACTTTATAAAGGGATCAACTATACACTTATTCCATCAAAATCTCGAAGGAAAAAAATCAAAAAGTGGAACAGGGAGGAATTTGGTGACATTCCTAAAGAAAAACAGGTTTTAGAAAATAAAATGGAACATCTTTAACAATGCATTATCTTGGAAGGCAGATCTCAAGAATTGGTAAAAGAAGAAACGACTCTCTTAGTTAGCTTGGAGGAACGTCGCAAGCAGGAGGAACTTCACTGGAAACAAAAAGTGAGAATTTGAAGGCTTAAAGAGGGAAACAAAATTCCAAATTTTTCCATAATTTATGATCCAATACCAACAAAGAAATTGAATCCTATCCCTCAAATCCATCTCAGATCCTCGGCTCATAGAGCACGAAACCATTAAAGAGGAACTGGTTATATTCTATATAGATATCCTTAAAACATAACCAACCTCAATGCATGGAAGTTATTAGAAAAATCACTCAACATATCCCTAATCTCATCAACCAAGAGCAGAATGATGCACTCTTTAGACCTATAGCTATAAAGGAAGTGGAGGAAGTGGTTAAAGGTATGCCCAAAAACAAAGCTCCAAGTCCGAATGGATTCACTCCAAAATTCTTTCAAGCATGTTGGTATTTTCTAGGTCATGAGATCCATGCTCTAGTTGAAGAATTCATATGTTTGATCTGCATCCTGCCTGTGTTCAATGTGACCTTCCTAATGTTGGCCCCTAAATCAGACAAATGGATGACCTGAGAGGTTTTCGCCCCATGGCACTATGCAATGTCCTTTACAAGGTTATTTCCAATCGTCTTAAGCCCTTTCTTCCTTCTCTCATTTTGGTGGAGCAAACTAGCTATGTGGAGGGCGCTGAATCTTGGACGAGATTCTTGTAGCCCATGAATTCATGCATTCACTTCGACAAACAAAAAAATCAAGTATGCTAATCAAACTCAACCTTTCCAAAGCATTTGATAAACTAAATTAGGACTATATTTATTATTTATCACTCTCTTCCTGCTTTTGGCTTCTCGGAATCCTGGTCCAAGTGGATTTTCTCCCTACTCTCCACTACTTTATTTTCCATCTTGGTCAATGGGTCCCCTTCTCCCATCTTTAATCCTTCTCAAGGCATTCATCAAGGAGACCCTCTCTTCCCTTTTATGTTTATCATTGCAACTAAAGGTTTGGGAAAATCCCTCAAAGCTCTATGGTTGATGGAAACATTAAGGTTCTCCGCCTATTTGGTCGAGATCTCCTAGTTTTTCACCAACAATTTGTGGATGCTACAGTGCTCATAAGTATCCCTATTATAAAAGAAGTTAATGCCTTCACCCAGGCTTAGATGATTTCATGAATACCTTGGGTACCACCATAAATTGATCCAAATCTCAAGTTTTTTTTCTTGAACACCCTCCCTCCATTCAAAATCAGCGTGCACACCTTTTGGGTTTTCAATTTTGTGCTCTTCCTGCCAATACCTAGGAGGGCCACTAGTGGAAATTTCTCTTAAAGTCAAGCATTGGACTCCCCTTCTTCAAAAATTGAATAACAAGCTCGATAGTTAGACCTTTTTTTCTCTTAACATAGGATTTTGTGTTGCAAGCCTTCCCAATCTACCTCTTCTTTGCCTTAGCTACCCTAAATTTGTGCTTCATTATATGACCTTGTTGATCCACTCCTTTCTCTGGAAAGGTGCTCACAAAGAGAAAAAACAGATTACTTACTTGGGATAACCTTTGCACTCCCAACTCAAAGGAGGTTTAGGCCTAAGAGACTTGGAAATCCTTAGCAAAGTCATGGGTGCCAAATTACAGTGGCCTTGGGTTCAGGAAGGGGATGAACTGTCGCAACAAATATGGAACAAAACATATGGACAAAATCTCTCTTTCATTCTGAAACTACAATCTCATAATGCTCCACTGGGATCCTCCATATGGAATCTAGCAAGCAGTAATAAAGATATAATTCAATCTCACAACTTTTGGGAATTCACAATGGACAATTTGCGCTCTTTTGGGATAACTCATAGAATCAACTCCCAACGTTGGCCACTCAAGAATCTTCGGAGGCACTCAAAATCACTATGCATGCCCAAGGGAAATGTAATGTAGTGATTAATGGCAAAATTCACCTCATCATTCACCAAGTAGGAAGTGGCTAACACCTAAACATTGGCATCCCTTACCTGACCCCATGAACTGGCCATCTTTCTGGTCATCTCTACAACAGAGGCAAATCACTATCTCTGATAAACTAAACGAACTCATATGTGGATATAATCAAGAGGATCTTTCACTATCAAGGAGGCCAACGCCATAGTTGTAGACCACAACGCATTGCCTCAGCAGAATACTTGCAAAAAAAAATGGGGTTAGAGCTTGTGGCCAAGGATAGGCCTCTTCATTTGGCTTCCAACTCAGAAGAAAACTTTAACATGGGATAGAATATGACGAAAAGGCTTTGAGGAACCATCCATTTACTTCCTCTATAGGGCCAATAGGAAGACGTTAAGAATCTCTTTAGTTCCTACCCCTTCTCAATTCAGGTGTGGAATCAAGTTTCTTTCATTTTCAATCAATCAGATAGGAAGCAACATAGTTTGTTGCTCACTACTGAATCATGGAGAAATAGCACTTTCAAGTGCCCTATTCTCAACAGGGCTTGGTATCATCTTTCAGGTTTCCTGTTGTGGCAAACTTGGAAGGAAAGCAACAAATGTATCTTTCACAATAAAGTCTTGCCCCCACATCTGGCATGGGATAACATCATTAAGGGCATCCATGAAACAGTTCTTCTTCAATATTGGGAGGATTGGAAGGCTTCTACAAAAGAGTCAAGAATTTTAATTTCCCTTTAGCTCTCCCTTATCTCTTGAATCTTCACCCCCCTCTAGCACCCTCTCTTATGTCCAATTATCTACACCTAACTTTTGGTCGTCCCCATCTTCGAGCTTCATCAAGATAAACTTCGATGGTGCTTCCAAAGGCAACCCGGGTCTAGTAGGTTTCAAAGGAATATTTAGAGATGACAAAGAAGGAATTCTCTTTCTACATGTAGGCTCCCTGAGCATTAACTCAAACAACGTTGTAGAATTCCACGCACTGGAAAAAGGTCTCATTTATGCCACACTCAGCAATTTCTCGAAACTCTTTATCGAGGGACTCCTGGTTAGTCATTTCTTCCTTCAAAAGAATCATCAATGGCTCTGATCCAAAAAAAAACTCATGTAGTTGGAGACTTGAAAGATTGATGGCCATTATTATTAAACTAAATCCCTCCATTTCAGACCTTCTCTACACTCATTTTCGGGGAAAAGGGAATAAAATAGCAGATCACCTTACATCACTCTTGGAACATTATGCCTCCCTCGGTCCTAAGAGATGAGTATCAAGACATGGTGTAGCACAACCTCTCCCCTCAGATCGAGTAAGGTGCAAAGTGCTAAGGGCACCACCACCTAATGCAATGAACGTAGGTGATGTACCACCCATCTGAGTTTAAACGTAGATAAGAGGAAGTTACCTAGTGTTTATGACATGTGGTGGGTTGAGGTTTTTAAGTTCCTGGTCCATATGATGATGTTGTTGCTCGCATGAAGGATCGACCATATGCCTATGGCCATTATTCACACTCCATCATGCTCGATGCAGGCCTAGTATTTGGCATTTATAGCCTTCAGTCTCCATCAAGTTTTGGTTTTTTATCAGTGTTTCACAATGTAATATTAGTTTGTTTTTCCTCCACCTATTTTGTTTCTTTGTGAGCTCCCTTTATCTAGTCGCCCTCTCTGCAAGTGGGAGCAAGTTCTTTGTGCCCTCGCTCTTCCTCTTCTCTCTAGTCTGCAGGGCTTGGTCCAATGGGAAAGTTTGTTCTGATCTTCAATGGGCAAGATCATGGTACATCAAGGAGCAAGGTACCGAAGGAGAAGTGGTAGTCTCGAAGGGATGGAAGGTTTGTGTCCTCACTCATGAGCCAAGGCTTATGCTCGGACTTTCAAAGAACAATTTTTGAAGCTAGTTCAGGGGGAACTCTACGAGTTTGATTGCAATAAAGCATGCATGTCTCTCCGGCTCTGAGGTGTTATCAAACATTAACGACTGGGTTCCTGTCCCATTGCATACTCGAGGAAGACAAAATCAATAACTGTTAACTATTGATTTATACTAGAGGCTGAAAATGTTGCTGGGGGTGGTTATAATAGATAGGAATGATGCTAAAGAAGAAATTTTTCTCATGTTGGATGAGGTGTTTTTGAACCAGAAATAAATGAGGCTCTGTCTCAAGCAGATGCAGGACCAACTAGCTCCTACTCCGAGCCTAGGTAGTTGTAGTCAAGGGCACACCAACCCCATTGAGGTCGATGTCTCCATTTACACTTAGTTTTATCATGGTTCTAGTTTCTTAATTATTTTGGTTTTTTGTCTAGCTAGACATGGGAACATTGGTCTAAGCAATCTAGTTCATAGTCAATTTCTTGCCATGCCTATGTTTAACTCTTTTTATATTTTGATCATGAAACTCTATTTGTTCTTAATACTCTAGTTTAGAATCAAAGTTTATTTTGGAATTAATTCCCTGTTATTTTGTCAATGGTCAAGTTTGTTGATTTTTCAAGTGCAAAGGACACAAGCACTAATTTCTGAAATTGATAATTACTTCCAATGATATAAATATATTCTTTAGCACTTCCAGTTAATCATTCAGCAATTATACTTCAGAAATTCAACCATAAAAAAGTAGTAGGACAGTAGAGATTACAAAGAAACAATGATGCACAAGGACAACACAAGAATTACCCTGGGAAAACCCACTATAGGGAAAAAACCACCAATTTTTTCCTTAGAGAAATTATTCAATTCAACAAAGATACATCTAATTCTTCAAGTCAAACTAACCAACAACATAGCGCTGGTCAAACTTCCCTCTTGACAAGTCAATCTGCTCATATTGGATGCTTATGCGATTCATGATTTAAGCAAAGATATTTTGGAGAAATCACATAGAAATCATACGGTCGACGCGTTTCGAACCTCTATCGAGGTTCAACAGTAGGACAAGTTGTCCTGATGGTGAACCTCGATAGAGGTTCGAAACGCGTCGACCCTATGATTTCTATGTGATTTCTCCATAAAATATTTGCTTAAGTCAATCAGCTGTCCACTGAACTCGACCTGCTCTGAATCATCTACTAGGGTTGAATTTCAACCTACTTCTGTACCCAAAAATATTGATCCTGCTGCTTTGATAGCCTAGAAAAACACGGCCTTTCTGTCATGTTGTTGCTCGGATTGTACAAGCACCGCAACAACTGCTCAAGGTGGGCAATGTCACTCTAATCCCCACCCACTCCATTCTAGTTGTCTCCCAACAGCAAGCTATGGGGGGTAGTCCCTATGGAAATGAGATCATGGAAAACGTTGGGAACCAACTCACCCGGGAGACACAGTTGAGTGACCTAGCTACTTGGTGAAAATTTAGCAACATTAAGCATTCGGTTAGATTTAGAATTGAAACCAGTGCCTTATGGAGTCAAAAGTTCTTGCTTATTATAAATTATGACCAAGTAACTAGATGGACAACCACTATTTATATGATTAACTAACCTGTATGAGATGCAACTCCTAAGACCTAAGTGTGATTCAAGGATCTTGGTTAATTTTAGACTATATGCCTAATCTAAAGGGACCTTTCCCTTAACTGTTTTGAGAAACAATCTTCAGAGTAGGTTGTGGGATGGAAGTCAACGAGAAGCAAGCAAAGGCTTGATTAACGATACCTCCTCCTGTATTCCAAGCACCCAGTGCCTCTGGCGCTGCAAAGACTATGGCTCTGACGACTGCAAGTTCACTGTGTTAAACACTAAGAAAGGTTGAATACCTCAAGCTAGATGATAGAGAGTTGTCATAAGAGTCTATAAACCAAGCTTTTGCTTGGAGGTAAGTTTTTAATGCAAGTTAAGCCTAGAATGCGTATGCAATGATTACGAGTGAAGTCACTTCAGTTAAGATCGGTTAATTCTTTAAGTACTTATATTTGTGATTAGCCTTTAATGACAAGAATACTTAACAATAATTGGAAAACAATCTTAAAACAAGACAAGTGCTTAAGAATACAAGTGTCAATGTTCAACACCAATTGATAACAAGAACTTAGAGCAAATTATCCACTTATCAATTAGCCAATGATTCAAGATGCCAAACACAATTACTCAAGATACTCCAATGAAGATTACCAATGAACTTATGCCAATGCCACAATTCCAATTAGATTTCAAATGGTACTTAATACCAACAGGAGTTATGATTAGAGTGCTTTAGTGAGTGATCTTATTAGATGTGAAGTATGAACTTTATAGCATATAAACTCACCAGGAAAACACAATGTTAGCTACTTTCACAATGTCAATGCTAGCAACAAGGAACAATAGAATGTAAAACTATGAAAGCACTTATGCAATTTATGTTCCAATGAGCAACAAGTGAATGATATAATAGCAGTAAGAGGCTTCTCAATGTAGACCCAAGAAACAAGTAGTCTATGATAATCAGAGATGCTCAAAAATATGCCCAACACTTTGTTTAATCTAAATTATGAGTTTAGTCCACTTTAAGATGCAATATTCAGTGACATATCAGATCTGAAATAATTTATTACAGCAGTAAGTAGGTTAGAAAATCAGTGAGCTATTAATGTTATAATAAGTGCCAAATGGAGCCCAAATCTTGGAAAAAATGCCAAAACTGAAAATTTAAAATTTTAAGCCCTCTTAGGTGTGATATTCAGAAAATATCAGATCTGATTATTCAGTTATGCAGAGAAATTCCAGCAAACTAAAATTTAGATCTAGGTTAGATTTTCAATGCCCAAGTGGCCAAAAATTTAGGAAAAAACTATTTTGCAATTTTAGAGTATTTTGACCAATTAGATGTGCTTTTAAGGCACTTCTATCACTGTTATGAAGATAAATTTACAGTTGTAACAAAACAGAGACAAGATGAGAGTTTAGAGAGCAAACCCTAGGCCTTAAGCCTTGTAGATCACTTGTCAAATTTGCCCATAAATTCTTCAATCAATATGCCACCTGAAAACACCAATCTAGGGCCAATATGACCTGCCAAACTCACCAAATATTCAGTCCAAAAATTCAGAGATGGATTTAAGGCAAAATAGGGCTAAGAGGTGTTAGGAAGAGTACCAAGGAAGGCTGGAAAACACTTTGGAGGCTTATCAGCTCAAGGAGGAGGCCTAAGGAGGCCTACGACGAGCCCTAGAGGGTTGTCGCTTGGCTTAAGGGAGGGACGGGAGGCCCTTAGGGGTTGTGGCCTAGGGTTCTTAGGCCCTAAGGCGTACGACACCCTAAAGGGAGCCTCCTAGAGGCAACCGCAAGCCCTTTAGGGTTGTGGCCTTAGGAAAAACAGGGGGAGGAGGGGTGTCGAAGGCCCTAGGCCTCACGGCTAGGGCTAAAAAGCCCCTAAAACCTAGACACAGGAGGGAGAAGGAGAGGTTGTGGCCTCCACACCTCACAGCCAGCCACAGAAAGACTCAAAATTCAGATGCAGAGGGCTAAAAGGCTGACGCATGAGGCTAAGAGGAGGACGTTGGCCTTAGAGGGGCTAAATTCAGGTCCAAGAAGGCTAAAAAATGAAATGCCAACTTCAGAAAAATTAATCTCCTTTAGATCTACAATTTTGCTCAATTTATTCACTAGTTGACCCTGCAAAAAACATTTAGAGAGTAGATCTTACCCTCA
This sequence comes from Pinus taeda, assembly GCA_000404065.3. Taxonomy (NCBI): domain Eukaryota; kingdom Viridiplantae; phylum Streptophyta; class Pinopsida; order Pinales; family Pinaceae; genus Pinus; species Pinus taeda. The sequence continues at coordinate 250,523 of APFE030841280.1, read as the reverse complement.
AGGGCCTAGATCTAACTTTATTCCAACTTTCTCCGCTTGATCTCACCTGCACAAATAGATTTACAAACACCCAAAACCCCAAATATATACAAAACTCCAAAACCCCAATTAGCAAAAATAATTTACAAAATTAATTTACAGCTTATTTACAAAGTTTACAAATATACAAGGGTTTTAAAATAAATTTTGAGAAATAATTTTTTTGGAATCTTCTTTGATAAATGGCTAATAATACTTTGGAAAATTTATGCACATTATAGCCTTAGCGAAGTTAAATCAACCACATAAATATTTGGAGTCCAAACAAGGTCAATTCATGCTCATAGTTTCTGAAATTGGGGACTAAGGATTGGGGAACCTGCAAACACTATATATTTTTCTCAAGAAAATTTGTTAGACATATGGCGAATCAAATCATCTAAGATAAACCCATAATCTATCAATAGAATGATTCTATCCCCATCTAATGAAAAACAAATTTTAAAATTTATAAGCACAATATAGGAAAGCCCATACCCAGCACATACCACAAATGAATGAACATTGAACACCATGAACTGCACCCGAAAGTCTTTATTATGATTCAAATAAACGTTCCCAGCGGGACTGTAGTGTTACATCAATTCTTCTGCAACAATTTCTTAGCCAAACATTTTGACACAAATGACTCTCTAATTTATAGATAAATCCTCCAAGTGGAAAAATAACGGCTAATTGGCTTGATCCTCATCAAAATAATCTTGGTCGTTGATAAATCCTTGATTATCTTTTAATCTTAGTCATTGAAAATATTTATTTTGAGGAATTTTTGAATTTCTCGTTAAATCATTTTTTATTAGCTCAAAATTAATTAATTATTTTGAACTAATTTCCTCAAAAAATTGACTTTGACTTAACCACCAAGGTCCAAGGGTCCATTTTTTCTCAAAATTTCCAATATTCCCTTGGTGGGAGACCTCCAGAAATTAATTCTTTTGATACCGACGAATTTTTCCACTTGGAGAATTTAATTTCTCTAGACTTTTGAATTTGACTCTAATTAATTGAATTTATGGCTTAAGATTTTAATTTAATTTTGCCAGAAAATTTACTTAATTGATACTTGAGGGGATTAAATATTTTTCCACCCTCTAATATTTTAGCCATGGTGTCTAAGTAGAGATCGGGGGTTGTCACCCTGATCCTCAATCTCTCTGTTTAAGTTGTTTCCTAACAGCAGGCTAAGGGGGGTAGACCCTACAGAAATGGAATGGAGGAGAACTAGTTGGGAACCAACCAGTTCGGGAGACATAGTCAAGCGACTAAGTACTTGTTTTAGATTTAACAAGACTTATAGGATTCGATTAGATTTAAACAATTGATACCAGTGCCTTATGAAGTCAACTATCTTGCTATGAAATTTAGGACCAAGTAATTGATGAACAATTGCTACTTGGATGAATAACTATTTTATATGAAATGCAGACCCTAAAAATAATGTGAGATGCAGAAATTTTGGTTAATTTTAGTTAAATGCCTATCTAAGTTTTAACCCGTCGATCCTTTCTATATTGAGCCTGATTTCATAGTAAGTAGCAGAGAGAAGATAAGGTGAAGCACACTAAGGTGTGATTAAATCAGAGAGAAGATAAGGTGAAGCACACTAAGGTGTGATTAAATCAACAACTTATTACGAAATCAGGATCAATATAGAAAGGATCGAAGGGTTAAAACTTAGATAGGCATTTAACTAAAGAAAAATCCAAAATACTAAATCAATTGTGTGTGTTGCATCTGTCTCCTGAGTCCTGACTGCTACTAGCTATTGCATTGTCCAATGAAGAATCTGCACTGTTGTTGACTCTGCTACTAAGCCTCCTGCTCTGTTGTCAACACTGCACTACGCTTCTCAGCACTTGACTGCTACTAGTCTGCAACTGTCACTCGGGAATCAGACTACGTCAATGACACTGATCCATCTTGCTACTGAATATTGTGGGCCCCCATAGCCAGGTAATGATCCATGAGGACGGCACCTCAATGGACCCTACCCAATCTCTGCAACTCTGGGACTATAACTTCGTATCACCCCACCTCACTCTTGGAGGTATAGCTGCAAACATGGCAAAATCTGACCTACTCATACTATGGTTGCTACCGCTCTGATGATGCTTTTGCACTGCTGCTGCAAGTACTGCAATAATGAGTTTGATCTGCCCAAATCCTCAATTGCTAGCTTCCATAGGGCTACTCCCTCTAAAGCTACACTCCCTCTGAGTTTCGATCTCCCTATGGCAAATCTCTCTGCTCCCTCCTAGCAGCTCGCACAATCCTCTTGTATTGAAAACTGGACTATGTAGCTCTACGTTGGGAATCTTCTGGTTGGAACTGCACCTATATACTACAACTGGGCAATTTGCATTGCCTGTGTCACTACATCTAGCCCTACAATTGTCTCTCGGGTACTAAATGTAACTAGATTTGCAATTGTCTAATGACAAATTGTGTCTGCTAACACTAAACCTGCTACTATGATATTGTGGGGTCCTGTAGCAAAGGTGATGGTCCTACTGCGACAATCTAGAAATGATCTGACTGATCTCCTTGTTGCAACTGTGTTGGACCTTGCCCATTCGGCACGTTGGAGTTTCATACTCCTCCTGGATCTGGTGCCCCGATATCTCCTTTCAAGCCCAGTCCCTCTCTGGGACCCTTCCTTTCTTTGCAACTTGCACTTCCTCCAACACTTGTTTCCAGCAACTAGAAAATCGAACTACTACCTAGATCTACATTCTGGCTAACTCGCACGGCCTCCTCTCGCAATCTTGTACAGTCATCCCTACAAAGCTGCAAAATCTATGAAACTCAAAACTAGAGAAAATAAACCCGGAAGCTCCCTCTCTTCCTTGCTCGGTTGCTAGCATTGCTATTTGCAATTCCTTATGGAGTGAGAAAATTTGCACACAGCTTCTACCAATATACAACTAGAAAAATCGGATCTCTAAACTCAAAACCTCCTGAGAGAAATTTCCCTCGGTGTGTGCTCTCTTCTTCCGCCCGGCACGGATTCTGCTCTAACAAAAAACCCTTTGTGCCCAAATAAGAAATCTGCTCAGCAAAAATCTGAGTTGTTGCTCCCTCTACCTACTGGAATCACTGAATCTGGCAAGCCAAATTTGTCTGCCAACCTGCATTGGAAAATTGATTTGCCCAACCATTTGATCTACTTGGTTTAGGCTCTGCGCAGCCTCCAGAAATTCGTCCTGCTGCTCCCTCTGAACAATGAATTTTTTCTTTCACTTATGAGCTTCCCTGTCTGATCAATCACGCTCTTATACCATGTGATAATTTCAAGTCTGAAATCCTATTGCAGCCACTGGTATTATTTCTTCTAACTGTTAATTAAATTAGCAGTTTATTGCTACAACAACAACAAAATAAACACACAGCAATCTTCACAAAAATATTGAGGAAAATAATAGCGCTAGAAACTGAGAAATGCTAGCACACACACATAAAATTTGACACAATTATTTTTGGACAAAAGTCCCCAGAAAAACCTAACTTGGGAAAATTGGTACAGCAACTAAGGGTTTTATATTATTAAGCAGCAAAGAATTTATCTCAGTACAATCTGGATGCTGAATACTGGCTATCCTGCAGAGAAAATACTGGCGAAAATATCTTGAGGGAAATTACCCTCACCCCGAGACATCTCGGCACTTGACTGCCACTAAAAATCAAGTCGTCCAACTAGCCCTGCGCAGCTTCTGCATCACCCTGGCACAGTTTGCTACACGCTTATCCCACACTCGCGCTGCCTGCAATCACTCCACTCGAAACAACTGAAAATCAAGTCGTCCTGCCTGTTACTGACTAGGAAAATGGTTCTTCGACCCCTTGGAACCTCTGCTCGGCCTCTAGAACTAAAAACATCTTCTTCCTTCAGCAAATTGAACTGCCCTCTAAAGCTTTTATGCTGCCTCTACGCAACTCCCTAGAGAAATTTCGGCCTCTCTGCAAATGCACTAACTAGATTTGGAAACCTCCCTTCGACTTCACTGTCGTTGCCCCTCTTTGTCTCTGCTTCCTTTTGGCTAGAACTCTTTTGGTTGTTGCCTCTGGAAAATCGAACTGCCAAGGAGCATGTTCTCCATCTACCCATCGACTTCTTATAATCTTTTGTTGGACCTCCAACAGCCAAGATTAAAACTTAATCAACGGCCCAAATTATTTCACAGTCGATCAGTGTGAGTTTCTAGATGATTCACACCCTATCTCAATTAATTTTGATTAATTAACCCCTTTTCTTAAGTTTAGACTTAGGAAATATTAAAAAACGGGGCTAATAATCTAATTGAAACACTTCTAGCTGGAATTTCCATAAACGATTTCTAGGTTATGGAGAACTCCTTTGTTTTAGTCTCTCCACAAAGTTTAGAGAACAGAACACCTTTGATGCTACAAAAACTAACATATCATCCTTAGGTTCAGTCACCTTGCCTTTTACATACTATAAAACATCATTTTCTTCAAGAACTAGATCAATTATCTTTTCCATGCCTTGAAGTTTGATGCACCTTCTAGCTTGTTTCCTTACAATAGGGAGCCATCTGCTCAAAAAATGGGAGATATATTAACCCTTTAAAAAGTTTAAAAAGAGAGACAATTCAAAATGAAGGAAGATTCTCTTATAAAGGCGGCATGATCTCATGTTATGGATTATGTACATCGAAGGGGTGCATTCAAGAAAAAGATATTAATATCGTTATCAACGAGAACCATGGGGATGTTAGATTCCATTAAACCTAGCACCCGTAAATCATTAACCTAGAGTATTGCAAATCTACTGAACAATTTACACAGTTAGGTTCTTAACTCAATTAACGAAAGCAAAAATAAAATAACAAATCTCATAAAAACGACACAGATTCTATCCAACCAAAGTTTTCCATTAATAATCCAAACTTACTTGGCTTCCCATCTTGGGATAATGGCCAAACTAACGAATAACTTACAACCTTGGATCATATATGGTTGATCAATCCTCCTTGGCTGATCCAGATCTCCTTGTTACCCTTCCTTGAACCCAAAACGCATTGAGAAAACTCTTAATCTCGTATTGTTGTAGTGTGTCTTTCCCATGTCCCTAGCCATGATTTTATAACTTTACATTGAGCTAAATCCCTAACCCTAATCTCCAAAGTGATTGAAGGTCGAGATTAAATCTCACCTCACTTGAGATCAGCGATTGACATTAAAACAGATTCACTAAAGTAATTTACTTTCCTAAAAAAAATTAGCTCAATAAGCCAACATAATAATATGTGCTTTTTCCTAAGTTAGACATAGGCTAAGTTACTTTAGCAACTTGCTCACACTAGAGCAAGTACTTAAGGGCATTGCGGGTGACTTCCGCATGCCTAGACACATGCCTATGCAGAAGCACCTGCCCGAGCTATAAACATCAACACTCTCTCTTAGCAATGGAGGTACTTATGGCACTTGGAACTAATTTCGATCCTACATCTGTTGCCTTCGCTACTCCCTCTTAACTAGAATCTTTCCCTACCCTCTAGTATGGAAATATCTTCAAAATCTCACTGTCCTTGGCCTGGTTCCTAGAAGCCTTTTAATCCTAAATGTCATGCAATGTCATCTCATACCAAGAGACATTCTTGACATATTGGGAGGAATCTGCTTACTACTCCTCCCATCTTGAACCTGAACATTGAATCCCTCTGAGTTGCTCAACCTTCGAAGCTACCTACTCCTTGTTCTTTATCACTACTCTGCTTCTTATTGTTACTCCAATAGGATGCCCATTTAGCCTATACAAGTTGCTCTCTCTAACTCCAATGATGTGGCACTATTTGAGCTAGATCCCTTGGGTTTGATCAGTGCATGTCCATCTTGGAATGCAACACCAAATCCCTTCTTTTCAATCATCAAGACTGAGAACAAACTCCACCTAAGTTCTGGCACTCATAGTGTTGAAATATGTATCTAGGTTCGGTCTTCATAATGACATATGTAATCATGATTTTATGTATTTGATGTAAAGAGAGTAAATTTATTATTATTATTCTTGAGGCATGGGTTTCATGCTCAAGCGAAATTTAGTTTTAGGTCAAGCACCCATTGAGTGCTTCTAGGACTTGTCATTTAGTCTACAAGTCAATTCAATCATTGTCATGTATTGAAGACACTATTGGGCATGTTACATATTGTAAAGAAAATTTATTTGAGTCAAAGACCCTCCAAGACCTTCTCAAACAAGTAGCAACAAGTTGGCCTACATGAAAGGACAAGTCGGCCTAAACATAGCAATTTGTACCCCTCAAAAGCCTATATATAAGAAGGAACTCAGCCTCATTTGGACACACACTCAAGCAAGTTCGAATTCCTCAAGATAGAAGCTGGAAAATGATGAAGAAAAAAAAAAAAAGAGCAAGATCAAAGTTTTTGTGCCTCTCTCTCTCTCTTGTTTTAGGATTTCTACAGTTGTTGGGCAAGTCGAAGTGTTGGATGGTTGCTAGAGTCGAAGTTGCAAAAGAAACTATTGGGTAGAATTTCCAAAAGAAATAGTTGGGTCGAAGTTCCAGAAGAAACTGTTGGGTCAAAATTACAAAAGAAATAGAATCCACTGGGTCGAAGTTCCAGAAGAAACTGTTGGATAGAAGTTCCAAAAGAAACTACTGGGTCGAAGTTCCAAAAGAAACTGGTGGGTCGAAATTGCAAAAAAATCTGCTGGGACGAAGTTTCATAAGAAACTGCTAGGGTCAAAGTTGTTGAAGAAGTTAATGGGGTCGAAGTTACTAAAAGGAACTCATCAAAGAGGAAAGGCTTGACTTGGTCTTTGAGGGGTCTTGGTCAAGGTTCATAGGTCTTGGAATTCGTCAATTGAAGTTCTATAAGAAGAGAAGAATTCTTGTGGGTTTTCTTCTCAGTTGGAGATGTTTTGGCCCTGGTTGATCGCTTATATCTTGTGCCTTCTTGTTCTATTTTTCTTTATGGTTTGGTAGTTGTTTAATGAAAAGAACATTAAACATAATTAAGTTAAGTAAAAATACATCACAAGCAATTATCGAAGTAAGAGAAATCACCTAACTTGTTGCCCCTAGATTTCTCAACATGCTATCAGAGCTAAGGTGACTACATCAAGGAAAGGTAGCTTAAAGAAGGATACTCAAGGACCGAAGCACAAGAAGATCATTCGGGAAACATGAAGAGCATTAATCATCAAGAAGGACTAGCCCTCTCATCATCTTGAAGAAAGTAATTAAGAGCATCAAAGAAGACCTCAAAACCCTAGCTCATTCAAAGAAGGGGTGTCCAATTGAAGCATTCTTGGAAAGTTTAAAATCTTCATCACAAAGGAAAGAAGACATCAAGGACCCGACATCCAAAGAAAGACGTTACATTTGAAGTACCTTGGGAAGGCCATCACATTCTACACTATCTTCCGAAGAAGCAAGAAGAGGCGATGTCATCGTCATCAAGGAATCAAGGTGATCTGCCTCTCTTTGAGCCAACGATCACTTTTGAAGGAAGACATCTTCTATTATCAATATCATCATCAAAATCAAGAAGGCATCAAGTTGAAGATATTGTCATCAAGGAGTATATTCAAAAGTAAGTATCTTTATATATATGTCTAAGTCTGTTAAAATGACTTCATTTTGCAAGGAGAGCAACAAATTGGTTGGGTCATCAAACTTCCTCGCATGGAAGAAAACAGATTTGATCCTCATAGAAAATGAAGTCGTTGGACATATTAAGGGTTCAATCACTAAACCTCCAAAGGAAGAAGCTCAAGCTCTAGCCAAGTATATAAAAGGGGAGACAAGGGCTCAAAGGATCCTTATAGAATCCATCAAGGATCCCCTCATACCTTATGTCGCAAAGTTGGAGACATCAAAAGAAATCTACGAGAAGTTAGTAGAATTGTTCTCCATAATCACTGCTAGAGAAGTCATATCTTTAAGAACTGAGCTATACAAGATGAAGATATCAAAGGAAGAAGGAATAGCCTCATACTTTATGAGGGTGTTAGAAATACGAAACCAACTACAAGAGTTGAGGGAAATAATGTCCGATGAAGAGATGACCACAGTTGTGCTCAATGCACTACCTAATGAATGGGGCAACTTCATATCAAGCATCTATGGAAAGAAGGAAGCAACCCCATTCAATGAACTTTGGTCATTATGTAAGATTGAAGAAACCAAGTTAAAAGCAAAGAGCAATGTGGGACCAGGTGAACAAGCTCAAGCACTTGTTTCCATGGCTAAGAGAAAAGGAAAGTTTGGGAAATCCGGTTCTCAGAAAAAGAAGAAGGATATGTCAAAGATCCAATGCTATGGTTGTCAAGAATATGGGCATTACAAGAGAGATTAACCGAAATTCAAAAAGGACAACAAGAGGAAAGAAAGAAATGAAGCTCATATCACCGAAAAAGTGGAAGAATCTGATGAGAAGAACTCCACAGGGATAGATCTTCACTATTAGGGTCTCTCCAATGCATGCAAGGAGTAGTAGGAGGTGAAGAGACCTCCACCATGGCAATCAAGATGAGAAGCATTATGACTAGATGCATCTTAGTAAAAGATGACATCATATTAGAAGCATATCGTTGAAGCGAGAGCTCATGACATTTTTATAGAAGCTTGAAATAATAGTTGAAGTAGAAGTCTAAATGGATGTAGCAATCATCATATAAAGGACGCAGCTCTTGGTAACCTCATTGAAAACATATATAGTGCATATGGTTGAAAGAAAGTCATCTAGCATGATAGAAGAATTCATCATACATCATCATCATGAGAAAGGAGCTTCTGCCAGATGAGGATAATCTAGATCCTCCGTTGGAATCTTCATTAGAAAATTCACCTCTACTTGGAAGAAGCAAGTGTCTCGTTGATCATTCCACCATGTGTGGGATAAATTGTTTAGAAGGATGATGGTATGGTGGCAGGCAAGTGCATCTGTTCAAGATAATTGAAGTACTTTCAATCAAGGAAAGGTAGTTGTCGAAGAAAGTCTAGATGACCAAAAGAAGAAAAGAGGTATGTATGCATGTATTTGATAGATTATATGTATGCATGTATTTAACAGATTAAGTCATGTCATCATATAGTTGCAGAAAGCATCATTGAGCATGATGGAAAAAGAAGAATCTCTTCTTGATACATAAAGGTATACACCTTGAACTAGTTCACATATTGATAAGATGTCCTCATATGGAATATGAGGTGGTTGACAAGGTGAAGGAACTATGTTCTTGGGGTACAATATGTGAGGAAAAGAAGAAGGATTCTTGGAAACGTTGCAACCATGGTCACATAAGATAGGGAATCAACATCTGATGACTAGAAGAATCTGGTATGGCATCTCCATGAGGAAGATATGAAGACCTTGATAAAGTCTAAAAAGGAAGAAGACCCTTGACATTGAAAATCTTGGAGATGTGTTTATGAAAGCGCGGGATGTTGATGTTGCACGAAGCAGATGTCATGATGAAAGGCCATCATAAAAGGTAACCTTGATTTGATGTTCATTTTTATTTTTGAACAACATCTAGATGGGTTGATACAAGGCTACCAAAAGAGAGTTGTAGATGTCACCTATAACTAGCACTCATGTGGTTGGATGGAAGATCCTGAAGAAAACATGACTTGGAAGAGGCAGTTGTATGAAGAAAAGCAAGATGTGTACTGGAAGATCACTTTTTGATGAAGAGAAGAATGACATGATTGATATGGTTTGTGAAGGAATGTGATGGATGGACGATGCGCTATGAAAGATGAAGGCTCCATAATGAAGAAGATGAAATTCATGACATCGAAAGAAGGAGCCCCACAAGCAGATGATAGTACCATGATCTCCACTAAAGAGCAAAAAATTGCTAGAAGCAAGTCCCTAAGTTAAGAGGGAGCTTGGACAAGTCCCTAGATAAGGGAGAGCTTGGGAACATTCCTTTTATAGGAATAGGTACATCCCTTCTATAGGAATGGGTATATCTACCCTAGTTGAGAGGGAGATATAGACACATCATTGTTGTATTCACTTCGTGAAGAAAGAATCGAGGATTGGGTAAGCATCTGACATCTGATACTCTTTGAGGATGTGGTAGGGCATCCAAGATAATAGTAATCAAAGAAGACCAATATTCTTTGGAACTGGGAATCCAAGATAAGAATAGTCCTAGAAGGACATACCCTGTGAACACTCAGGTGGGGTATGAGCCTTGAGAGACAATGATGATGGTGTCTATCAGTCAGTAGTCTCGCCAGCAGTGTACTCTGATCTTGTGGAGCGATAGAATTGTTAGTCAAGGCCTTGCTATATGACAATTGTTAAAATTTGGGTACCTAATCCGAAAATGGATACTAAATCAAGAAGGAAAGGTATTAAAGACTCATGTGTCGGAATGCCTATATTACTTAGTGCAATGGATTGAAAAGATTGCAAATAATATAGACAATTAACAATTAGAAAACATAACAGACACACACATCAACACAGCAAATAATCAAGGAGTTCATCAGACTTCCTGGCTACGTCCCCTGGTCCCGCTTTCAATGCTGACCTCTATATTATGTCTTCAAGAACAGAGTTTACAGGTATGAGCTCAATCAGAGCCATAACACAACAACAGTGATATTACACAGGGATTTCACTCGAAAACCTCAAGTCTACAAAGTGCACAAACTCTCCCTCTCAGTGCCTCTGATCAACTGTTCGTAGCTGTGCGTTTTCTCTGGCTCTCTGTCTCTAACCTCTGACTTGTCTTTGTTCTGTTATGGGATGGCTTTTTAAGCTTATCAGCGCTGTCTGTTTACCTCCATTTCGGGCTCTCTGGCTCCCCGGCGCTGTCCCTTCATCTCCCTGCTAAGCATTTAAACACTCATTGCAAAACGCTTAAGGCACAGGGCAGTGGTTTACAAACAGAGGGTTCTTTGGGCGCAAGTGAAAATCCCCGAAAATACACTTTTACAACAATACACGGAAATACATTGAAAACCAAAGAAAAACCCGACTGCAACATTAAAGCCGGACTTCAAATGATATAAATTCCGCCCTATAATCCTCTCGAGTCCGCCTTTTATTGTTGTTGCAAGCCCACCATTGATCTGCCTTTAATCCGACGGTTCGTATCCAACCCGAAACATCAAGTGGTCCGCTTGATCTCCACCGTTGATCCACGATCACCCAATCCAACGGTTGACAGCCATTTCGGGTGGCCTACATGCATGGATATTACCTACCCGAAAAAGTGGTTTTCTCTCTCCTGCAGCGTGCTACGTGTCGGCCAGTGTATGGAATCGGGCGGAGCCTCTCCAATACCACTTACTGCCTGAAGCCCGCCCGAAACACCGTTTACCACAGAACTCAAATAACATAAGGCCGTGTTTATAAACCTTTCGGGTCCGTGTATATCGCATAGTCTTCGGGCCATTCCCCTTTGTTGTTTTACCATGCGATAAGTCGCAAATCGCATATCGCATGGTCTTCGGGCCTGCAGTTTGGGCCTTTCCCCATTGGAATCTGCGATATGATAATGTAATCTCGGCCGTTGATCTGCGCGCTCGATCAACAGTCCACGTTGTGTCGTTGGGTCGCAGTCGCATTTCCCATAAGGCTGCCTCCGATACACTCTGCTGGCCTGCTCAGATGCGATGTCCCAATTTAATCCAGGCCGTTGATCTGGCCGATCCGACAGCTCCGGTGCAACGTTACTTCAACCTTCACTTTACTAGGGTTTCCGCCATTCTTTAGTGTTTTCCTCTGCGATAGTGTTCTCCAATAGTTAACATATATGAAGAGTTAGACTTAAAGGTTTGATACAAGATCCATTTTGGATCAGTACCCGAGGACAAGTGGTTCCCTAAGGCTTTGATCTTTGGCCTAGGGAAAAGTGTCCAAATTTATTTTTTACTTTTCCCCTAAAGTGACTTTATAAGTGGTAAAGTCAATTTAATTTAAAAGTGACTTTATAAGTGGTAAAGTTACATTCTAACTTAAAAGTGACTTTATAAGTGGTAAAGTTACATTCTAATTTAAAGGTGACTTTATTAAAGTGGATGAAGAATTAGAAAGTGAAAAAGTGACTATGGAAATAAAAGGCTAAGTGAGTCTTTATTTAAGTGGGTGAGTTTAAAAATAGAAAGTGAGAATTAAATGCACATTTATTCTCATCCCTAGATCTAAATGAATCTCAGCCATTAAATCTTAGAGTCACCCAAAAGGTCATTTAGAGAATAAAAAGAGAAGAGAAGAGGAAAAGATCAATTCATTCTTTCATGAGCATTTGAGAGAAAGAGAAGAGAGAGCAAAGAGAGAATTTCTTAGCAGTGAGGAAGTGAAGGAGAGCAACAAGAAGACATTTCAGCAAATCTCAGCAGCAGGATTTATTGGCACGCATCCCAAGGAGAAACCGTACAGCGAGAGAAAGGCACAACAATCGAGGAAGAGGGACAGCAAGTTTTGGGCACATTTTTCTAGGCTGGCCGTACAACATTTAATGTTGTTTTATTGCTGTAAAAATTTGTGTTTTCTCTGTTTGTTGATTGGCACGATTTCCGAGGTGGAGTTCAAGCACGGAAATTGAGATAAGTTGTAATTTGTGGTAGCTAGAATTTTTACTGTGTATTTCAGTTTCTCTATAAAATCATTTTCAGAAATAAAGAAGAACTCTCAAGCTGGTTTTCACCAATAGTTATAGGGGGTTTTTCCAGGGTCACAATGACCAAAAATCACTGTGTTATTTTCTGTGTGTGGCTATCATAATTTTGCTGTGTTTTATTTCTGCAATTTCAGCAGTTGTGAAATCTCTAAATTTGTGTTTTCAGAAAAAAATATTATCATTTCCAAATTTTAGAATTTTTATCATGCTTGGATTTAAAACTAAGCATGGAGTGATAAGGAAAACTGATAATCGGAGTGGGGGTTGAAATTTCTTCATGGTATCAGAACTTGGTTGGCTGAAAAGTGCAGTTTGGGACAGCGAAGTGAAAATTACAGCAAGCTGATTTTTACACAGAAAACAGAAACCTTTACCACAGATTTGAAAATTTCAGCTTTGTAGGACAGTGAAACATGTCTTTAGGTTTGAGAGTTGAAGACAGGTTGGATGGGCAGAACAACTATAGTGCATGGAAGGAGAGAATCCAGAGCATCTTTGAGGAAGCAGAAGCCTAGGGCATTATGGTAAATACCACACAGAAACAAGTAGTAATACCTGCTGACCCTGTACAGTTGGCAGAGTTTAACAAAAAGAATGCTAAAGCAAAAAGATTGATTCTGGAAGGAATCAAAGACCATGTCATTCCTCATGTGAGAGGAAAGACTTATGCACATGAGATGTGGACAGCCTTGACCAGTCTTTACCAGAGCTCAAATGAAAACAGAAAAATGGTCCTAAAAGAGAAACTGAAAGCCATTAAAATGGCTAAGACGGGCAATGTTATAGCATACCTCACAAAGATCACTTCAGTGAGAGATGAGTTGGTAGCCATAGGTGAAATCATTGCACCCACTGAGTTAGTGAGGATTGCTTTGAATGGTCTTCCCAAGACTAGGGAGAATTTTGTGGATGACATTGTTGCACAGGAAAACCTTCCCGAATGGGAGAGGTTGTGGGATGATTGCATTCAAAATGAAATCAGAAAGAACCATCTTGGGGCAACCAAACAGGTGGAGGAGGATGACAATGTGGCATTGTTAGCAAGAGGCAACAAGGGCAAAGCAAAGAAGCAAGCTTCCAACAGTGGAGGCAAAAGCAAAGGTAAAGGCAAGCATCAGAACAAGGAGAAGGACTATTCCAAAGTCAAATGTTGGAATTGTCAAAAGTTGGGACACTATGCTATTGTGTGTCCAGAGAATAAGAACAAGAAAGGGAAAGACAAACCCATGGCAGCTTCTGCAGAGATAGAGAGCTTCTCAAAGAGATTTGATCGGGAGTTTGGGTTCATAGCTTGTGAGGCCACTAGTGCAGGATCACCTGCCATACAGGTTCAGAGGGAGTGTGCATTCCCCGCTACTAGCAAAGCATCTTCTAGCATTTGGTATGTTGACAGTGGCGCTTCCCGCCACATGACAGGAGTCAGAGAGTACTTCTCAGAGCTTTCAGAGGGTGATACTGATATGGAGGTAGTACTTGGTGATAACAGCATTGTTAGAGCAGTCAGTGTGGGGACATTGACATTTGATAGGGGACCCAAACCTCCCTTGAAAGTGTCAGATGTTCTATATGTGCCTAGAATGACAAAGAACCTGATATCCGTCTCAACACTTGAGAATAGAGGGTATGATGTTTTGTTCAGGAGAGGGCAAGTGCTTATATATCCTAGGGGAACTCCAGCTTCTTCAGCTAAAGAGATTAGTGTGCGCCATGCCAAGGTGTACAAGTTCTCATTCCAGCCCCTGATGGCATTAAGTAGCAGCACCCGAGACAGGACCGACAGCAGATCTAGCAGTTCAGAGTTGTGTGAGATTTGGCACCGCAGGATGGGGCACATGTATCATGGGGCCTTGAGTACATTGCGGGAGATCACCACTGGTGTGCCAGATTTCAGTTCTGATCACCTTGATGTATGCAGAGGATGTGCTATGGGGAAGTTTGCCAGATCCCCTTTCCCAACAGTGACAGCAGAGCGACCGGGATCCTTGACTTGATACATACCGATGTGAGTGGTCGGATGTCTCATGTATCATTGAGTGGCTATGAGTACTATGTTTTATTCATTGATGACCACTCCAGGAAGACCTAGATTTATTTCTTGAAGACCAAGAGTGAGGTTTTCAAGCGGTTTCAAGAGTTCAAAGCTCTTGTGGAGACCCAAACAAGTAGGAAGATCAAGGTCCTCAAGTCGGACAATGGAGGGGAGTATACCCTTGGTGAGTTTGTTGATTTTTGTGCTGAGGCAGGCATTAGGAGGGAGTTCACAGTTCCTTACTACCCCCAGCAGAATGGGGTTGCAAAGAGGAAGAACAGATCCATTGCAGGGGCTGCCAAAGCCATGTTTCATGATCAGGGGTTACCTTTATTTTTGTGGGCAGAGGCCTGCAACACTACTATGTACTTGCAGAACAGGAGTCCACATTGTGCCTTGGGGAATGTGACTCTGAAGGATGCTTTTTCTGGGAAGACGCCTGATGTTGGGCACTTTCATATCTTTGGGTGCCTTACATATTCCTATGTCCCCAAGGAGAACAGGACCAAGCTAGAGCCCACTGTAGACAAGGGCATCTTTGTGGGTTATAGCGAGACCTCGAAAGCTTATCAGATTTATATTCCTGCGCAGAAGAAAGTGATTGTCAAGCGGGATGTGAAGTTCGAGGAGGAGAGAGCTTTTAGGAGGTCATGAGAGTTAAGAGTATCCAGAGTCACCAGACCCTCAAGAGCAGCTGAGTCAGTCACAGGGATCCAGTAGTCAAGGATCAGGAGGTACGTCGATTACAGTGTCAGATCCATCAGTGAGCAATGGCTCTCAGAGTCAGGTGGGTGGTTCTTCGAGCAGCATGCAGGGCAGTCCCCAGAGCAGTTCACAGGGTAGTCCACTAATGGACAGTTCGCATGGTACTTCAACATCTACAGGCGCAGGTTCAGGCATGAGATCAGTTGACAGGCCTTCAGGAGTTCAGGCTTCTGATGATGATGAGGATTCTTTCACTCCGGTGGGAAAAGTATGCTCAGGGAAGAGGAAGCCCAAGTGGCTTCAAGATACCTTGCACAAGGCCACATCAGTTGCTGGGCCAAAGAGACAGGTTAGAGAGAGTAAACCACCTGAGCGGTTTTGTAGTTACATGGCATTGGTAACAAGCATTGTTGACTCCGAGCCTTCTAGTTATGAGGAGGCAACCAGCCAGCAGGTCTGGAGAGAGGCCATGAGGGAGGAGCATTCTTCTATTATGAAGAACGATGTTTGGGAGGTAGTGTTGAGGCCTGAAGGTAAATCGGTTGTTACTTCCAGATGGCTCTATAAGATAAAGCATGTTGCAAATGGTAGCATCAAGAATTTCAAGGCTCGATTTGTGGCGAGAGGGTTCTCACAGGTAGAGGGAGTTGACTATGAGGAGACCTTCGCTCCCGTAGCTTGGTATACATCTATTCGCTCCGTTATATCGATTGCAGCAGAGATGGGTTGGAAGATCCACCAGATGGATGTGAAGACCGCATTTCTCAATGGCTTCATTTAGGAGGAGGTTTATATTAAGCAGCTGCACGGCTTTAAGGTGCATGGGAAGGAGTCCCATGTATGCAGATTGAAGAAGGCACTCCATGGCTTGAAGCAAGCTCCTAAAGCTTGGTACTCGAGGATTTATATATACTTGCAGTAGTTGGGTTTCACAAAGAGTGAGGAGTTGGGTTTCACAAAGAGTGAGGCTGATCCGAACCTATACTTCATTGTGGTGGGTGAAGAGCCTCTCATTCTGGTGTTGTATGTTGATGACTTGATCATCACTGGTGCAGAGAGACTCGTTGAGGGCTGCAAGAGAGATCTTGTTTCAGAGTTTGAGATGAAGGATATCGGCTTGATGCATTATTTTCTGGGATTCGAGGTGTGGCAGGAGGAGGGGCATTTCTTCCTGTGACAAGGGAAGTACATTGTAGATATTCTTAGCAGATTTCACATGGAGGACTACAAACCCATGTCTACACCTATGATCACTAACTAGAAGAAGCTTCACGCTTCTGAGTCCGAGTTGGTGGATCCTACTTTATACAGACAGTTGATTGGTTGTTTGATGTATTTGGTCAACACTCGACCAGATATATATTTTGCAGTTAACATTATGAGTCAGTTCATGTGTAAGCCCACAAGAGTGCACTGGGTAGCTGCAAAACACATTCTTCGTTACTTACAGGGGACTGAGGATTTTGGTCTGGATTATAGACAAGGTGATGGAGTGAGAGTGGCAGGGTACACGGATTCAGATTGGGCAGGTTGTGCTTCAGATAGGAAGAGTACTTCTGGTTGTTGTTTTGGGTTGGGTTTGGCAGTTGTGTCATGGATCAGTTGGAAACAACAGTCAGTTGCATTGAGCTCAGCTGAGGCAGAGTATATCGCTGCTAGTTTGGCTAGTTGTGAGGCCATATGGCTTCGCAAGATGTTGTTTGGTCTATTTGGTCAGGCATTGAGACCTTCAGTAATTTACTGTGATAATCAGAGTTGCATAAAACTCACTGGGAATCCAATTTTTCATGACAGGTCAAAGCATATTGAGATCAAATATCACTTCATTAGAGACTAATTTACTGTGATAATCAAAGTTGCATAAAACTCACAGAGAATCCAGTTTTTCATGACAGGTCAAAGCATATTGAGATCAAGTATCACTTCATTAGAGACTATGTCCAAAAGGGACCTGTCAAGCTTGAGAACATTTCTACAAATGAGCAGGTAGCAAACATTTTCACCAAAGCCTTACCACGGGGCAAGCATGTATACTTCAGAGACAAGATGGGAGTGGTGAGGAACACTTTCCTCGGTAAGAGGGAGTGTTAAATTTGGGTACCAGAGGACAAGTGGTTCCCTAAGGCTTTGATCTTTGGCCTAGGGAAAAGTGTCCAAATTTATTTTTTTACTTTTCTCCTAAAGTGACTTTATAAGTGGTAAAGTTACATTCTAATTTAAAAGTGACTTTATAAGTGGTAAAGTTACATTCTAATTTAAAGGTGACTTTATGAAAGTGAATGAAGAATTAGAAAGTGAAAAAGTGACTATGGAAATAAAAGGCTAAGTGAGTCTTTATTTAAGTGGGTGAGTTAAAAAATAGAAAGTGAGAATTAAATGCACATTTATTCTCATCCCTAGATCTAAATGAATCTCAGCCATAGATCTTAGGGTAACCCAAAAGGTCATTTAGAGAATAAAAGGAGAAGAGAAGAGGAAAAGATCAATTCATTCTTTCATGACCATTTGAGAAAAAGAGAAGAGAGAGCAAGGAGAGAATTTCTGAGCAGTGAGGAATTGAAAGAGAGCGACAAGAAGACATTTCAGCAAATCTGGGCAGTAGTGTTTATTGGCATGCATCCCAAGGAAGAACTGTACAGCAGGAGAAAGGCACAGAAATCGAGGAAGAGGGACAGCAAGTTTTGGGCACATTTTTCGAGGTTGGCTGTACAACATTAAATGTTGTTTTATTGCTGTAAAAATTTATGTTTTGGCTGTTTGCTGATTGGCACGATTTTCGAGGTGGAGTTCAAGCACGGAAATCGAGATAAGATGTAATTTGTGGTTGCTGGAATTTTTACTATGTATTTCAATTTCTCTGTAAAATCATTTTCAGAAATAAAGAAGAGCTCTCAAACTGGTTTTCCCCAAGAGTTGTAGAGGGTTTTTCCAGGGTCACATTGACCAAAAATCATTGTGTTATTTTGTGTGTGTGGCTGTCATAATTTTGTTGTGTTTTATTTATGCAATTTCAGCAGTTGTGAAATCTCTAAATTTGTGTTTTCAAAAAAATATTATCATTTCCAGATTTTAAAATTTTTATCATGCTTGGATTTAAAACTAAATGCATGGAGTGATAAGGAAAACTGATAACCGGAGTGGGGGTTGAAATTTCTTCAACAATGTTGGTTAGAATGATGCAAAGAGATAGCTTACCAATTCGACTCTTCTTATGAGAATTCTTCAGATTGAGAATGTTCAACTACCTTGTACGGATTATGAATACCTCCCTAGTTAAGAGGGACTCTTGAAATATGTAACTAGGTTCGATCTTCATAATGACATATGTAATCACGATTTTATGTATTTGATGTAAAGAGAAAATAAATTTATTATTATTATTCTTGAGGCATGGGTTTCATGCTCAAGCGAAATTTATTTTTAGGTCAAACAACCATCGAGTGCTTCTAGGGCTTGTCATTTAGTCTACAAGTCAATTGAGTCATTGTCATGTATTGAAGACCCTTTTGGGTATGTTACATATTGTAAAGAAATTTTATTTGAGTCAAAGATAGAGTCAAAGACCCTCCAAGACCTCGTCAAACAAGTAGCAATAAGTCGGCCTACATGAAAGGACAAGTCGACCTAAAGATAGCAATTCATACCCCTCAAAAACCTATATATAAGAAGGCACTCGACCTCATTTGGACACACACTCAAGCAAGTTCGAATTCCTCAAGATAGAAGCTGGAAAAGGACGAAAAAGAGCAAGATCAAAGTTTCTGGACCTCTCTCTCTCTCTTCTGTTCGGGTTTCTACAGTTGTTGGGCAAGTCAAAGTGTTGGATGGTTGTTGGGGTCGAAGTTGCAAAAGAAACTATTGTGTTGAAGTTCCAGAAGAAACTGTTGGGTCGAAGTTCCAAAAGAAACTGCTAGGTCGAAATTACAGAAGAATTTGTTGGGTCGAAGTTCTAGAAGAAATTGCAAGGTCGAAGTTCCAAAAGAAACAGTTGGGTCGAAATTGTAGAAGAATCTGCTGGGTCGAAGTTCCAAAAGAAATTGTTGGGTCGAAGTTCCAAAAGAAATTATTGTGTCGAAGTTCCAAAAGAAATTGTTGGGTCGAAAATGCAAAAGAATCTGCTAAGTCGAAGTTCCAAAAGAAACTGTTGGGGTCGAAGTTGTTGAAGAAGTTACTGGGGTCGAAGTTGCTGGAAGGAACACTCATCAAAGAGGAAAGGTTTGACTTGGTCTTGGAAGGGTCTTGGTCAAGGGTCATAGGTCTTGGAATTCCTGAATTGAAGTTCTATAAGAAGAGAAGAATCCTTGTGGGTTTTCTCTCAGTTGGAGAGGTTTGGCCTTGCCTGATCGCCTATATCTTGTGTCCTCTTGCCTTATTGTTCTTTATGGTTTGGTAGTTATTTGATGAAAAGAACACTAAAGATAATTAAGTTAGGTAAAAATACATCACAAGAAGTTATCAAAGTAAGAGAAATCACCTAACTTGTTGCCCCTAGATTTCTCAACACATAGCACGTCCTTCACTTCCATCCGGCTTCTTGACTCGAGTTGGAATAACATTGTTCCTGTGGTATCTTTGAAGACAGTTCTAGGCTCGAGAACTATGCCAAAGCATCTAAGTGAGGGATTTGATTTAAATGGATGACCAATGATTCAAGCCATTTATACTTATACAATCTAAAAGCTTCAGAGATTTCTCAAAGTGATGAACTTAAATCCTCACAACAATTTATTGTGAAAGATGAAAAAAGAAGATATTTGATAATTAAAAATTCATCCTAGATGCTTAACTTATCAGATATAGCATAAGTGTGTAGACAAATTTCTACAGTTAACATATATATATTCAAGAGATGACAAAAGGCAACAATTTAATGATGTAGAGGTACTAACTTAAACAACCTGTTCAATTAGCTATTCTCAGTAATGATAATAACTTTGCAGCGGGTTTTCAGAGAAGCCAATGCTTAACTTAACCTTACCCTAACTCCTATGTTACCTTGAAGATATGATGAAAAACAAAAATGATTACACAGGAAAAACTCACATGAACACAAATGCTACTAGAACTGAAGTTAGAAGCCTTTGATTATCTTCAAGAAATTTCAGATAATACAATAGTTTTTCTTGGCTCTCTCAAAGTGTCAACCCTTCTTACTTTGAATTACAATATATATAGAGACTGTAATTCAAAAATATCCAACTTAATACAATCTTTTACAAAAAATAAAGTTTTATCCAAAATAATTTGGATATTTCCAATTAGTACAACTCAAAACAGGGATTCTAAAATTGATTATGTGGAAACAACACAGTGTTCGAGGATGTTGTTTGTAACTGTCGCCTTGAAATTTGACTCTGCTGATTTTATTGATTCTACTCCTATCTTCACTACAACTTCACCTGAAAATCTGCTTTTTGTTTACTCAATAAGTTCAAGAAACATATCCTACTTCTCATCATCAAGGCTTAAAGACTTGAATACCCTCCGGTAAGCTTCATCCACCTCTATGTATTTTCCAAAAGTAGTCTTGGTAATAAAAAGATGATAAACCTAATGAGCAATAAATAAATCATCTTCTAAACCTTCAAGAAAAGTTTTTCCACCAATGATTCCTTTTTTTTAGCAAACTTTAAGTTATCTTTTGCTATGTCTTGTAACTTATATTGGTAATTTTTCTGTGGAATCAATTGACCACGAGAATCTCTCAAGGATGGGAGTCCTTTTTGTTGAATAATAGAAAACTTTCTATGAAGCTTTTTGATTTGAGCTTCTAAGTTCTGGCATTTGTTTTCCAACTGCAACATCAAATTCCTTTTTGTTAACACCTTTCTGACTTCTAGGACTGGATTTTTCTTGTCTTCAATTCCCCGTGTCTTCAAGCTCATCTTTGTTTTTGAGTTTAATACTTTGATGACCTTTGTTGCCTCTCTAGGTTTGTGGTCCAGTTCTTATTTAATCTTTGTTATGGCTGCTTTTGCTTTATGTACAAATTGTTCCTGTTCAAAAATAATTTCAATAGATGTCCACAATTCTGAAATGGTTGAATTGATATATATCCAAATTTTCTCCTTGCCTTTTGATAATGTTTGTGCACTGATTGACTCATCCATATATTTTTCAAGTTGTTTAGTAAGCATGAAATTCTTCTGTACTTCTGAGATGTATCCATTATCTGCCTTAATTTTATTTTCTTCCATTCTTGGCAATGATGCCTTTAATTTCTCAATTTCAACATTTCTTAATGACAAATCTCCCATAGCTTTTGACAATTGTTTAGTGGCCTCTTGGCTGGTTGATTCTGTCTGTGCTGTAGAAGTTCCTGCAATAATTTGTTGTTCTTTCTCTTTGAAGAGTTTTCCATATTTGATTCCATTTTTTGAATCTGATGTTTTACTCAATAACCATACGCAACATATTTTCCTTCTCTTTCTCTAATTGCCTAACTTCTTGAGCTTGAGGATGCTCTGTTGTTGGTAATTTTAGTCGCTTTCTTAATGCTTGAATATATGCATTCCTACTCTTAATAATTTCTTTGACAGCATTAATATCACTAGGATCTAATCCTAACTTGAATACAAGATCTTTTAAGCCCTTTATCTTTGTATCTTTAGCTAAAGGACATATTTTGTAATTTAAGCTGAGAATGAATATTATTTAGAGAAACGTGCAACTTTGAGGCTGCCATGGCAGAACTTGTTAAAGAGGAATATATCATTTCTCTAGCTTGTTTGTGTGTTAGGATATCCCGACACATAGGAAATAGTTAAGTATAACTTGATCTAGTGTAGAGTTAGGTAAAGTGTGTTTCTTTACTATGTACTTTTGTAACTTACAATCCGACAGTCACGATATGTAGTGATCCAACGGTTCATTCTCTCCTCGGTATTACCGACACTTGATCCGTGGTTTAACACCAGATTGGTCCATGATCTCTATTTAAAGAGCATGGAGGGTCATTTGTAGGTTAACTGTTCATGAGAGAAGCTTATGTAAAATTTCATTCTTTTATTAATAAGTTGCCTGTAGTAGCCACGTTGGCGCAGGCCGTGGACTGTTTCCCTCTCTGAGGGTTTTAACCACGTCAAAATACTGGTGTATTGATCTGTGATCTGTTTGTGAGCGGTGTCCTTTTGGTGTTCTGTCTGAGGAACTTACCCTGTAAATTCTACATGGTATCAGAGCTATTTGAGGGCCGCGTCCGTTGGTGATCCAAATCTGAAGCCGGTAGAACTACATGCGGCTGTCGTTTCCTAGAACTACTGTTTCTGACTGCTTTCGGGCCGAGAGGACTGCTCTGTTGTGTTCGGAGCATCTGTTCCAGTGAGGAACCCCTTTCGTTTCACGCG